>JAQPZY010001688.1:11140000-11409488 GCA_029931535.1 Margaritifera margaritifera
TCGCGGATCTAAAGGTTCGATGTCGGCCGCGTCGTAACTTTGGGTAATGTTCTTAAATTCAGGATCGGTTTTCAAACGTCGATTGTACTCGTGCTCCCACATTTCTATCACTTGGTATCCTTGACTTTCTAACTTGAGTCGTCGTTGGCAAGTCTGTTCGTATAACTGTTCCATGGTAGAATCTGAATAAGGGCTTTTCATGTCTCGGTCAGGATAACAAGTAGGGCATCCGTGAAACAAACAACCCTGAAACTCGTACACTGTGTGCGGGTTTTCTAAATCAAATCCATCCACGGAATAACCTCCAATCTTCTTTTCTCCTCCTCCGTTTCTAGCATGTTGTATCCATTTGTCTTCTTTTTTCACACAAGTAATGAAACCAACGTAAAGCTTTGACCGAATATTGACGACTAGCAAAGAGACCCGTGTTGGAGTCAATGATGGCTAGTTGGTTCTCGGGCATGAAATTTTGAATGTAGACTAAGGAACAGGCTTTAGGTAAGGTGGCTGCATCTTTCAAAGGATCGACCTCTCCGTGATCGAGAAATAACTCTCGAAATTTTCCACAACAACGTCTTAAAATATCCACATCCGATCGACAATATTTGAGCATCTCTTCTTGAAAGTCAAATGGATCGGTCTGGTGAGCACGGTACCAAGTGTGAAAAGCTTCTCGCTGTTCGGGTCGCATTCCGTCGGGGTCGTAATCATGAAGGTCAGTCAAATGAGGTAGGACAGCCTGTTGATTAGCTTCCGTGTTGAAGAAGTGAGGAAAGTAGCCTTTAGCCATTTCTGTCATGCCGAACGTTTTTGGCATGCGACTCAAAGGCATGGCCAAATAACTCATAGAATCTTTAAACTGGACTTGTCCTACTTTCATGTAGATGAGCTTTTTTCTGTTCATGGTAACTACAGGACGTTCGGTCCCATGGTTCAAATAATAATTGAGTAAAAACTGCCCATCGTATCCCGAAAAATTGTGAGCTATGACGGTGGCATACCGATGACAATCTCCGTAACGTTGAATGTCTTCTTCGCTTCAACTGTCGTGGGTGGTAGGGTCTAAAACCCATTCAGCAAACTCAGACAAAGTGTTCACTCCACGAAAGATTTTTTCACGTCCTCCTGGAATTCGACTACAATGAGGGCAGTGAAAATGAATCGATTCTTGAATGCACTGATCACAAGCCCGATGCGCCACACAAAAATTAGGAATGTGAATGCCCGTTTCTTACATGCATTCAAAATCAAAGAAGATGAAATCTACTTGTTTCTTGTTCTTCTTCTTTATTTCTTTCTTCTCTGTCTTGTCAAACTTTTGAATAAAACATCGATGATCAAAATCGACGATCTGGTGACAAATAGAACATTTTTTCTTGCCAGCACAAACGTGTCTCTTAGAGTTGTTGGCACGAATGAGCTGTCCACACGTAGAACACGATTTCAATAACTCGCAAGCACATTTTTGTTGGTGACCTTGTGTCTTGCGATGCTGTTGGTAGCAAGAAGGACTGACAAAACTTCGTCGACAGGTTTCACAATGAACGTGTTGTTGTTGTGGTTCAGGAAGGCATGGTTGGTCGGCTAAACAGCCCTGACATCTTGCTCCGCAATGGAGGTGTCGCTCCAGATTATTAAACCCATAGTTGCATTCTCACAGTAGTAAGAGTTTCCCAAAAATCCGGTAATATTAGTGATGGTATCAAAATGTTCTTGATGGTAATAGAGATGAATGTATTTTCCTTCAGGAAAATCAGGGCCTCGAAACACCATATCTCCGCGCACTTCTTGAGGGTGAACTTTCAAAGTATAATGAGGAGCCAAAACATCTTGAAGTTGCTGCAATTGAGAAATGCCACACACGGTCTCTTTAGGGATCCCCGCTTGTTTTAACAGAAGTTCTGCTTCTTTTCGTTGTTTGTATTTGTTAGATCGTCGAATGTTATACCAGGCTTTTTTCCATTCTTTACTCTCGTTCTTGTTAGCATAGGTGCGGCCCACCACGATAGCTCGAGCCAAGCACATTTGGTCTTGAGTATTGTCGATTTGGACGACACTATGTTTGGTAGTACGAAGATCGTCCACCAATAACGGTTTTCTGCTTCGTCCACTTCCTCGAGGTGGAGCAACGTGTGTCATGTAGAGTGTGGCCTTTCCATCGGTGATGGTAAACTTGTCATTGGATTGTTGCACATGTTCTATTTTAGACATGACTTTGTCTGGCGTTAATTCTGCAGGGGTGCTGAACTCAATCCAAACGGGACTCTTCAAGTTGTCATGATGGATGGCCAGTCTCAAGCGATCATCTTCTTTGGCTCCACATTGCCGTTTCAAGTTCTGTAACACAGAACTCCACAAATCGCTAATGAACCCCGCCGCTTTCTCGGGAGGTACTTCGGACTTAAAGTCTTTGAAGTGAACCGTGTGAGTGTACGCCGTGGTTCTAAATTTTCGAGAAGTTATTTTTTGAGTCTCTCGAATCCGATAGTAATTTTCAGGAGGAGCTAAAGTACTACATTGTGGTGTTTCTTGGTCAGGGGTTCTGGTAGTGGTTTTTGTTTTGGGTGGTTTGGAAGGTGGTGGTAAGGTTTCAGGTTCACTCATCTCGTCTTCGAAGTCACTGGCATGGACTTGAGCTAGTAGTTCATCTAAGGGTGTTTCAGGTGGTACGGAATACCTTCGTCGTCGTGGCCTCTTGGTTTCTTCTTGTTCTTCTTCAGGTTTCTCATGGTTTGGGCGTGATCTTTTCATCTTGAACTTTACTTTGAAACTGATTCAGTTTTCACCCAGGTACCTTTATATAGAGAGAGAAGAGTATATAAAGAGAGAGCTTCGTACCTTCAGAATCAGTCTTTGGTGATTGAACTTTCAAAACTGCTGAAAAGATGGAAGAGTCAAGAAGACAGATTGCTTTTTTGGTGAGAGATTTGCAGACAGTCCTTCGAAAGTATACTACCAGTAAGAGTAAGGACTACTCCTCCTCCTCTACCTCTCGAGATAAAAGTCAAGATACTTGTTATATCTGTCAAGAGAAAGGACATTGGGCTCCAGAATGTCCACAACGTTAACAGCAAAAGAGAGACAAAACAAAAGATATCTGTTATCATTGTAAAGGACCAGGACATTGGTCTTCGGAATGCCCTCAGAAAGAACAAGAAGAAGAAGAGGAGAGGGAGGAAGCCGAAGGATCTTCAAACCTAGAAGAAGAAGAAGAACATATCATCAAGAAAAGTAAGAAGAGAGTAAGAAGGATGGAAGACAGTGAGAATGAAAAAGAAAATTATGAACCCAGGGCACCTATGGTTCCTATGAAGAAGAAATTCAAGAAACACAAGAGAGACAGACAGTGAACAAAAAAAGGAACTTTGTTGTGTGTTTTTTTTGGTGTTATATGTTATTGCTGAATTATTTTGTAAAAAAAAAAATGGCAGAATACACCAGACTGGAGAAAAAAGTAAGTGTTTTTGTGTTATTTTGTTTTAGAGTATAGATGCACGCACGCACGCACGCACTCACACTTATATACAACACAACAGGATTTTTTAAAGTTTTACTTGATTTTTGGCAATTTGATTTCTTTTCTAGAAATCTGGGGGGCCCTTAAAAGGACCTTTGGGTTGTTTGTTTTTTTGTTGTTGCTTTTGGTTAAAAACAAACTTCAAATCAACTTCAAATGTCGTAGTCCTTTACCACGACCCAATCCATATCCTGTTAATGCTGCTGCTACTGATGGTGTTTTGCTTATGGTGGTAGTCACTGGTGGTGGTGTTGGTGGTGGTGGCATAGGTGGTGGCATCTCACTAGAACTGGTAGGCTTGGAAGAATGTTGTTTAGCCCGTGATGGTCTTTCTCGTTTAGGTGGTTGATGAGTTAAAGAATACTTATAGACATTGGTCATCCATTTTAACTCATATAATATCTCTTCTAACAGACTTACGGTTTTTTCTTCAAGACTGATGCCTTCCTTAACTGTTTCCTTCTTCTCCTCCTCTTGTAACTGCTGCTGCTGTCTGATTTCTTCCTCACTTTGTCTTCTTCTTCTCTCTTCTTCTTCTTTCTGCTGCTGTTGAAGAAGAAGAAACATTTCTTCCTCTTCTCGTTGCTTTTTAAAATATTTTTCCATCTCTTCCATTTGCCTTTTTTAAATTCATCCATCATTGGTGTAGCAGTAGTAGTAGCAGTAGTAGTATTCTCAGACAACTGAAACTCTTGATTTAGTAAATCTAAATCAAAGTCTTCCGGCCGGAAGTTCATTAATGCAGCAGCATTAATCATTGAAGGCTCACTCCAATACATAGTACTTGTCTTTCCAGTCTCCATGAAGGCTGTCGAAAAAGTAATAAACCCAACGAACGCTACGATACCTTTATACCCGAGATGACGTCACACCCCCGCTCTCTTCCCATATGAAGAAAACCCAACACACTTGTAACGCGCATTTGGATTGGTAGTTGATTTTGATCCATTTCAATCCTATCGTAAGGTATATATACTACCGCTTGTCTCATAAAGCTTCACCGACTTTTTTCTCCAAGACTACTCCTAAAGAAAAAAATGTGGACCAGTGTGGAATCCTCAAACATTGTTTCAGGAATGCTGTTTAATCCAGCATTTCCAATGTATGTGAAGGCTTCATGGGCTACCACAAAAATTACAGACACAGCTACATGGCATAGACAGATTTATGTGGAGAGACAAGGCTGTCTAAAGAGGGTTTTGTTGTATGGACCCGAAGTCAGAAGAAGTTTAAGGAAATGAAAACCCAATAGGAGATGCCAATGTTAAAACAACAACAACAACAACAACAACAACAAAAACAACGGTCCTTTTTAGGACCACCCATTTTTCAAGAAAAGAATAATTTTTTCCAATGATTGCCCTATATATATATGTGTTTTACATGTTTGTATGTTATTTTTTGTTTTGTGATAGTCTACCCAACAAAAAACCCTTTACCCTTGTATGTTTTGTGCTTTGTGTAAGTTTGTGCTTGATATAAAAAAGGATAGTGTGGTGTGTGTTTTTTTTTTTTTGGGGGGGGGGGGAAAGGGGGATGTTTTCCATCACGTCCGCGCTTCTCGCATATAAAGCGGTGCCTTCCACAGTGACGCCATTCACACTTTCACTCAACAAGAATGAACACTGTTGAATTGTTACAAGAAGCTTGGGAAAGAATGGTGGATGTGGAGTCCTTGATGGAAAGGTTGGAGTATTGGTGGAGATATCCTACCACCAAACCATTTGTCACCAGCCAACTAGCGGCTCTTAAATCAGCGAGAAGGTTGGTGAATGATGTTTTGGTTGAGGAAAGACAAAAAACTTCCTTAACCCCTTGCCGTGTGGGGTTCATCAAGAAGAGTCTGGATTTACTGCATGAAGTGGAGAACTTCCTTCACCTTGTTCAACAAGATGAATGGTTGTATCCACCCGCCACATGGTGAAGGCATTGTTAAAGAAAGTTTTAGAAAAGGAAGTAGCTCAGATTAAAATCTTGTGGGCTCTTGAACGCTCCAAGAAAGAACAGGCCAGGAAAGAAAAGGAATTCGAACGCCTGAATTTAAATCGGATGAAAATCCAAGATAAATTCAGGTGGATGAAACATCCTGACTGGCTACCTGATTCACCAACACTTCCAACCAAGAAAAAAAAGATCCACCACCTTCCTAAGCTTCTTTACCAAATGTTGGAGGAAATAATAATCTTCCTCCTCCAACGGTCCTTTTGAGGACCACCCCTTTTTCAAGAAAGATTAATTATATTCCCACACCCCGTAATGTAGTGACGAAGACAACGTCTAATACTATCAAAAAACACCCCCACCCAGTGTTTTTTTTTTGATGGTAATGAACGTTGTCTTCGTCACTACATTACGGTACGACTCCCGCCACGTTAAACTCTCGTAGGACCCCAGAGTGCCCCCGCCATGTTAAATTCCCATAGAGTACCCAGAGAGGCCCCACCATGTTAATTTCCCGTAGAGTACCTGTAGAGGCCCCCCAATGTTAATTCTCGTAGAGTACCTGTAGAGGCAACCCCAGTACCTATTTACCCACCAGCTACTACTGTTGTATCGAATCTCTTCCTCCTTCTTGCCTTGTGATGTACAGTCTATGTACATCAGCTTTAGGATGGTGCACGCGGTACATAGTTTAAAGTTTTCTTGTTTTTTCGGTCCACTTTTTGTAGTTATCCAGTTCATGACGTTGAAACTATATGTCACTACAGGGAAAGCGAGTATATTAATAGCTGTGATCTTATTTGCAGCATTAAGTTCCTTGCAGCATTACTTCCTATGTCAAGTCTTGCCCGCCTGTAGTATTCCTTTCTTATGGCTTCTTTCATGGATCCATGGTGAATTCCATCTCCATGGTTTATTTCTACGTATAAGGCACAAGGAACAGTTTGTATGCATAAATGTGATGCCGCATCAACCTGCCTAATATAAAAATTCATAAAAAATATAATACAGCAGTGAAGTCAAAAAGGTCCATATATTTGGATAGCTATAATAACACAAAACACAAGAATACCACTCACTTGACCTGACGAGTCAATGGAAGCTCATATCAAAAGAAATTTATGCATCCCAGCCCCAACTTCATTCATGCATTTCTCATGTCCGAAGGTCATTTTTGATAAAAAGTGATGCTCACAGTGCAAATGCAAGCTCTCTCCCTGTGTGATAATTTTGTAAAACATTGTGTACTAAACAGCTTGATACAATTCAAAATAGCTGTCATCTAGGCCGTTTTTGAGATATTCTCCTTGCCTTGAACCTATGTGTCTACTGCTGTGGGTGGCTAGCTCTGCTTCCTAGCAGACTATTTATATTTCACTGTCTAGATACTGTGAAGTAACTATGTTAGGTGTACATGCCTCACATCACATTAAAGACCAACACAAGCCCCAAACACCTAATTCACAAATATATGCGTATTTTGAATTATTGAATAACAATAGCTGAGAAAATTTACATCATAGCCTTAAGTTAAGAAATCTGACAGGGTCCAATTTACGAAACTATTCCATGCCACCATAGTTCTTCACGTTCAAGGTCTTTGATACTTATGTCTGTGTCAAGTTTGATGTTATGTGATACTATTAGTTTTCCTTGTTTGAATGTAGCCTTTGTATATTTTTCAATACCAAAATTCTATACTGATATCATTGCTGAATTTTGACACAGCGTGGAGAAGAGTTTCAAGCTGGTCATCATTTTTTTGCAAAGCGTTTCAAGTCATCCATTTAAATGAGGTGGGAATTAGTCCTCCATTTAAATGAGGTGGGAATTGGTCTTGCACATGGTGTAACTGCATTCTATTTCATTCAGTTGTGTGCTTAATGGGCTTATGGAAAGGCAGAATAGAAGTTTTGAGACCGAGTCTGCCAGGAATATTCTAATTTTGAGCCATATATAGTCACTACTGAACTTCCCTTCAGTATGATTATGATTAAGTTGGGCTTTCCGCATTTTCATTGTTCTCTCCATGAGAGTTCTCAGTGTTGATGCTAACTTATATGTCTTTATACTTTCGAGGATCCAGGAAGGGGAAAGACTGTCAAAGGCTTTCTGTGAATCTATCCACGCTGTGCTTACTTTTTTTTCTTTCTTCCTTTTTAATCTCATATCCTCCAATATCATCGTTTTTATCAGAAGCAGGTCTTTACAGCCGTATGATCCTCTGCGGCATCCTTTTTTCTGGAGGTAAAAGCTTATCTTGTTCAAGGTATGGGTACTTTCTGTTGGAAAGTATGGCCGTTATTAGTTTGTAAGTTGTTGGGAGACAGGAGATGGGTCGGAAATTCTTTGCCTGTTCGTTGTTATCATTCTGTAGTAAATGGTAAGTGATTCCAGTGGTAAGCCAATCTGGCGTTCTTTCTGTATGGTTCGTTAGGACATTGATCTCTTTACAAATTTCATCATGGGTTGATGTTAAATTTTTTAGCCAAACGTATTCCGAGTTTGGTTATTCCAGGTGACTTCCAGTTACTTGTAGTGTTCTTTGATCTCATTTCTTCAGTTATTATCTCTGGCCATTCATCATTCATGTTGTTCTAGGTAAGGTTGAATTTTTTTTCCCTCAGTCCATTTAGCTTTTTCATCATGTTGCTTATCGTTCTCCCATATTGCTCTCCAAAATGTCTCAGTCTCTTCTGAAATAGTTATCTCTTTTACTATGTTCTTCTTACCAAGTTCTTGGTAAAATTGTTTTGCGTTCTCCTGAAATTGTTTGTTTTGTTTGAATTGTTTACTGCATTTTTCACATCTTCTTAATCGTTGGGATTTGGCTAAATCCTGTTGATTGTGTTCTTCTTTCTCGGTCTTTAAGTCTTATGCTGACTTTATTTGTGTTTTCTGAGCATTCTCTCTTTTTTCTTTTCTGCAATCTTTGAGTCTGGAATCTCTATCTCGGTGAGCATTGCTATTTTGCTGCGTTTTTGTTATATCGCACTGTTTATTTTCATCTTCCATCCTGGTTCTTTCTTTTTCTTCTTGTTAGATACTTTGATATATTGCACACTGATTCAGACATAATAATTGTTTGACGCTGCATACATGAGTGATGTCTTTCATCTCATTAGCCGTTTTAATTAAATTTATAATCTGATTTCCAATTCTTAGTATTTGTTTGTTTTCCTGTTTATTTTTACCTTTGGTAGGCGAGGTCTTTCTTTAATTTTCACACGTGTAGTTTCTAACCATTTTCACAATATTTTGTCTTTTATTCTCAGGAATTGTGATCCATAATTTTGTATCAAAACGTTTTCTTCTGAAGTTTTATTTTCAGTTTTATCTGATCGTGAGTTTGTTGGCTTTCTATGTGTATTTTCTGACACTACTTCTACAGATGAAGCAGTTGTTTGATTGTCTGTTTGGTCTTCATCTGTGGTGCTTATTTCGTCTGATTCATTTCTCACAGGGTTAGTTAAGGAGAATTTGACTTCATTGATTATGACTTCCAATTCCACTTGGGAGAGCCGCTTATTTCTGATTATGTCTCTTCTTACGTTTGCAAGTATTTTGCTCATTCATGTAAGGTCTGTTGTTGATATTATACATTCAACAGGTGTTGTAGGCTTCCCTAGAGTTACTGTTACATGCTGGATTTAGTGATGCTTGGTAGTAGGCTCTCATAACAGATTTATACTCCTCTCTAGTCAATTTCTGTATTTTTATCCTTTGTCCATTTGGTTGATTTGGTATTGTATCGCTTTGATTGCCTCGTTGAGAAGAATTCTGGATGAGGGGATCATCTGGTGCTTCAGGGGGAGTGGAGTTTCTTCCACTAGCATAGTATTCACCCTGGTCTGGTTGCCCACCACGGGACGCGTTTTCTGGTAGTCCGCGTGACTCGCGATGATGCATGATTCTTTGTACTTTCCGTATTATATGGTGTGTGGTGTGGTGCAGTTAGCCAGGTTGGCTGTGAGGTCGCACCACATTAGATCAATTATTATTATTATTATTATTATTATTATTATTATAAAAAGAGGAATATTTCATTTTTTTAAAGACGGACTCATTACAAGGGAGGGTATTTGTGGGATGAGGAGCTTGATAGGTGGTTATGAATTTCAAAACTCGCCGGAATATACTGCTTTGCTATAAAGTTTGTTTGTTTGTCTGTTTGCTTGTTTGTTTATTGTATCTAACAGAAAAGTTTGTGTCATTTTAGGCGAGAGGTCAAAGTGACTCAATAATTGACCCATGATAAAAAATCAAATTAAAATCAGTTTTCTGCAGAAAAATTGACATTTATCTATTTTAAAAGAATGTCCTCAATATCTATTTTAAATACAATTTACCTTTTCGTTCTATATTTTGTATTGTTTTATTCTATCAACGCTCCCGAAAAATATTGTTTTCCTTATCGTAAATCCCAGTTATGGCATTGTAATTTAACCGGTTCTCTCATGCATTCTGGGGATCTTCTATTCCACTTCATCACAAGATCTATGTGATATTAACTATAATTCAAGTTACATATTGTAAGGTTTTTAAATAAAAATGACAGAAAAATAAGAATAATTAAGTCTACTTTCGAAGTACAAGAAGTGACATCTTGTTTTACAGGCTGCTTTAGTAGCTCATAAATGACCATGCTTGACCATGATTTCTAGTCAAACCCTGCCTAGCGACCACATGCCCATAGAAGCCACTATTTCTATGTTCTCTCAAACATTATTTGCATGAATATAGCGACCACTTACTCAACGCGACCATCAATTACAACTTTTTCGGTGCTGTGGACCCTCCTGTTCAAGGCCGAATGTCATCTTTATTTCTTATACGAATGAGTCACCTGTACTTTAAAAGGCATACTTACCTGGCTTTTCTATCCGAACTATTACTCCTAATTGCGTTTGGCTTTTCGGTATTTTTGGTTGAGTATTTGTTAGAAGTGTTTTACCTCTTACGTATCTTCTGCCTATCAATCTGTCTAACTCGCAGTCTATATATTATATATCTCCCCAAATTATTCTCACCTATATATAAAACCAGCTGTCTATAAAGTCTATAAAGACCGCTTTTGTGTCATTAAACACACGTTTGATCACACACACACACATACACACACACACACGCACACACACACACACACACACACACACACACACACACATATATATATATATATATATATATATATATATATATATATATACATGCATGTGATTCTCTCGCCTGTAGACAGCTCAAGATTCTTCAAATACAAACTACAGACATTTTATTTATCTCTCGATAGTACTTGAAAACGTTAAATCATGATCAGTCAATTTTCATTTTACCTCATATTGCATAAACGTATCCTAATGTATATTTATCAGCAATATAAATAGCCTTTCGTTTTAAACAAACAAGCAGATGAGTGATACCTTATCATCATATATTGCAGTGAAGTGGGAGGGGCGGGGGGGGGAGGCTAAAAATATCAGTTTGGCTCATATTTCGGTGTGACTTTAAATTTGTAGCCTTCTTAACCACGAAAACCACTAAAATTGGTACCCGACAAATAATAATACATTCACAGAAATAAAGCTGTTGACATGCAATAAATACACAACTCCTCACAAGTAGAAAAAGATGCCACAATGAATTAAATACGTCAGCCCAACACATCATTGTATAACAAAGTCCAAATATCATCATTGCACCAGGTATATACTTTGTGTTGTTTGACATGAAAGGTAAAGTAAGAAGCTAATAATACGGTGCTAAACACTTTATGTAGAATTCTTGCGAAATATCACCATTTCTAAAGGAAACGATGATTTGTTCAAGTTGAATGATTACAACATTTTCATGGTATTTGCAACTGGCTGATTTAACAGAGTTCAATGAGTGAAACATTAAGAAAGTTACGATCAGAAGCGGGTAATGCAAAAAAAAAAAAAAAAAGCAATAAATAAATAAAGAAATAAATAATAAAAATAAAACATAAAAACACTAACAACGTAGCTATTTAGTTCACATTATATGGGAATAATGTTTAGACTTGACTTTCTGATACTAGCAGATAATTTTCTACTGTATTCTTGTGGTATTCCACGGGATTTCAAATTTTACATAACACTTGCAAAAGCCTCTAAAGTGATAGAAGGCGATAACGAAGACAACGAACTAGAAAACATGTGCTTACAGTACGACTCGATTGCTTCTGAATCGAGTGAACATCCAGCTAATGATAAATATAGAAATGAAATTGCATTAGTGGGTTTGTTATCTGCATTTTTGATCGGTTGCATAAATAAAGCATCGAGCAGACTTCTCAAAGCTCATAGTCGCTGAAGACAATGTCTACCGAAGGGATAACACCACCTGTGAATGAGAGGCACACCCGTTACTTTAAAACGTAACTATAATAACTCCTGCAACCATTATTATCAATATAAATGATCATGCCTTGCACTGAAAGTGTAATGTGACTTAGTCTACGTTGGCACAAAGCGCTAAGTATCAGCCGCTTCTCATTTCGTCTTTACTGTGTGTTATCTAAACGTTAGAGTACCTAATTGTGCTCGGCACATGTCATAAAGGCACACCCGCATTATTTGCAGATATGACAGTAGAACTATCCTCATCAGAATCCTCCTTCTCAACATAAGTTTTACTCACTTTGTCTTCTTTTTGTCCTCTTCAACTTCTTGTCGTACTGTCACAGATTGTTTATGAACCTCAGCAATAATTTTACATGTTACCAGGGTATTGAATGTAGAGTTTAATTGATGTTTAAACTAGTCTTTGGATTTGTTTAAATTGTTGTTCTATATATCCGTACACAATAAAACCATAGTCAAGTCTAGATCTTACTAAAGACCTGTATAATCGAAGTAAGACATTCCGGTCTGCTGCCCAATTTGTGTTTCCCAGGACTCGTATTTAGTCCAGGACGTTTACGTTTGCTCCTCAGGTATCTAATATGCGGCGAAAAGTTAGTGTACGTAAGAAATAAATCCTAACACTTTGATATCCTCCACAACAGGGATAAGAGATCCGTGAAGACAGCGTTTTGGGTCATTATGCATTCTATGTAATCGGCATAAGTGCATACTTGGATTTCAAACATTTGAACCCGTTTTCCCCTGACCATTCTGAACTCTTTTTAAGCATATCTAATGTTGACGTTCAATATAATGCATTTTCTTGGATTTATAGCAGACCAAAAATGCGTTGAAATATAACGAACAGTCAATTCCTGAATTAAGGCATTTCCCTATGTTGTTAATTTTGATGTTAAAAAGAGTGAATGACAACATACTGCCCTAAGGTACACCGATATCCTGAAGATGTCTTTCAGAGAGGGGGGTACTTTCCTTAGCTCGGAAATTTCTGTCTTTCCAATAAGTGGATATAACGATAGGAAGGCGGTTCCTTAAACCTAAGTTAAATAGGCCATTCATTACACAGTACTTCCCTGTGATGGCATAAACTTTCTTCAAGTCAAAAGACATTGTTACTATATGAAAGCTTCTCTGATAAAGGTTTTATGTCTGCCTAAATAGCCAATTGTGCTGCTCTAATGTTGGAATCCACATTGAAAATTGTACAAGTGTTTGTTGCATTCTTAATACCAGAGGGGTCTGTCATTCATCACTGGTTCCATGGTCTTCCAAAAAAGGCTTGTTAGTGCCATGTGATGGTAGTTAAAAGGGTTAGTAAGGTCCTTTCCATGTTTAGTTGAAAATATTACTGTTGTTTCTAGCCATGACGATGGGAAGTCGCCAGTTTCCCAAATTTTATTGAAAATGTTTATTAGTATATTGGGAGCTCCATAAGGTAAGAGTTTCAGCAGCTGAAAGTGGATATCATCTGTTCCTGATGAAGTGTCATTGGATCTATTAAGAGAGTCTTTTAATTATCTGAAATTAATTTGTAAGATTCAGCTTTTGATATTTAGAAGAACCTTTCCTTTCAGGTTTTTGACACAGTGGAAGTTTCAGAATAGTTCTCTTGTGAGGAGCATTTTTTAGAATGTTTCTTCCAATGTATTTGACATTTCTTATAGGGTAGCGACCAGTTCATCCAATTTCTGTACGTGTTTGATGCAGGTATTTGTCCAGATTTTCAGCTGTTGGATTGGCGCTGACATTTTAAAGACCTTTTCAGTTCCATGGCTATTATAAAACCATGGTTAATTTACACTTCTTTGGAGTCGCCAAAGATTTGGTATTGTATTTCCAGCAGAATCCTCGAGTATATTTGTAAATAAGAGAACCTAATCCATTACGTTATAGAAACGATCATTTGCCAAAATTTGATTTGCAGTGAGACTGAAACGTTTCCTGACCTGCCATATTAACTCTCCATCTCTTTCCTAGCCCTTGAGTTTTGTGAGTATTGCTTCGTAAGTGTATTTTATCATGGTCGTTACCAGAAAGGTCTTCAGCAACTTCCCATGTGAATTTAAGTAAACGAGAGTGATCGCAGATTGTCAGATTTAAAGATGAGTAGGATCCTGTATCAGGATGCAGGTAGGTAAACGACTTATCATTAAACAGGCAACTATTGTGTTTTAAAACAATATGTTGTCCGTGTTCTGTTCTCTTTTGCAGATATCTTTGCAATTCAAAAGGTGCATGGTGTCTGTTAAAGTCGCCAAGTAAAACAAATGATGCTAGTAAATTCTAAAATAATATTGTAAAGATCAGATTGATTGATTGTTGGAATGCTTGGATGACAATACATTGCGGAGAATGTAAAAGCGTTTTTTAAGGACACTCTAACGGCTATAGGCTGTAATATTGTATTAGATTAATCTATTTTGAGGAGTTTTGCAATTTGTCAGTATTTCTTGAAAAGTTGTTTGCCGATTATGAAACTTTTGAGATTAACTCTGCCCATATTTGCCTTTGCCCCTCGGTAATTACATTGTATAATCGTGTCAGACATATGTATGAGAAGTACGGGGCTTCTAGGAGATTTCACTCCCGCGGTGTTAGGGAGTTCTCAGTTTCCATACTCCTTAGTCTTTCAAATGAAATCGAGGAGCTTGATAAGATTGTCTGTTCCTTTCGAAAGGCTAGTAGGTTCATTAATTTGCTTTGTTCAGTTTTGAACATGTATTCATACCGGGACCATCGGTTTGCTACTCTTTTGGTGGGCCGGATCTAATGGTTGTTGAGCAAGTCGTGTTAGGCATTATATTGTCACACTGTTATAGTGATCACTGGGGCCAGCGATTCGCTGCTCTCGTTGTGGGTTTGATCTATTCTGTTTCTCGCTAATAGAGTTGGGTTTTGAATTTGTCGCACTGTGACATTGATTAGTTGCATTGTCTGCTTCATTCTCGGTTTGTGTGGCTGCTCTCAAGGGTGTGGGGAGCATTAGGACTGTAAACTTAGACCCTGTGGACTCTATTTTTAAAAAGCTGTGACAGATTGTTATTTATATATTTAATGGAAGAAATAGCATGAAATATAGAATATAAGCAAAACGATTGCACATCTCAGGCACGAAGTGTCAAAGCAATTGTAATTACCAACAACGTATTTATCACACATAAATGTCTTTACGTCTTTTTTGGAGACAGAGTGATTGTAATGTTTCGTAGGATATAACGTTGCTACAAAGTATAAAACATAAAGGAGAAAATAAGCAAAGCATGCCTTTGACGAGCATCTACTCACATGTTTGGAAGTTATCTGGCATAATCTGAGCGTATTCTGCTAGTGGTCATTGTATCTGCAACATCTACGGTTATCCCATGTGTGCTTTTTCTATGTCATAGCTGACGTCTAGAAAGTAGGATCTTATATTCATCATTCTTCTTCAATGAGTAAAATATTATTGTAGGAATATCACTAACAAATGTAATAAAACATAATATAGCTTCAACGTTTCAATATGCACGTACTACCTTAGTCTAGTTCAATCAGTCTCTCGCGTAAATCGCGGAATGACCATACATATTATTCTGTGTTAGCAGATATCGCTATATCGGCACAGCCGGAAACTCACAGTGGGGTCTGTCAACTTAAAATAAGAGGATCAATGTCAGCGTACAGCACTCGTCATACCATTTTGAGCAGAGTATGGAAAAGTGAAGAAAACTGTATTGAAGAAAAATACATGAAACTTGTAAAAGGCATGGTATTTAACGAATTGCAAACTAACCCAAATCTATGTTCATATTGGTACGACCCTTCCCGTTTGTATATATATATATATATATATATATATATATATATATATATATATATATATATATATAGATAGATAGATAGATATACCATTTCAGATTCTTCCCACACACAATCAGAGATTGGAATAGGATGCAACAAGACGATCTACATCATGCACTCAGTTTAGGCTAATACCTAAGTGTGCTAGCCAATACTGATACATGATTCGTGACCTGCCTATGTAATTATGTTGAATGAAGAACCAAGGATATAATTTTGAGATTGGTGGAAGTGAACGATATAGATATAAATATTTAAAACGAAGGATGAAACAAAAGCCGTGGACATGTGGAATCCAATCATGTCTCGCGTTCATTTACATGACTTAACTTTCGTCAGTTTTGGTTAAGAAACCTAGTGGTCGTCACCATTGATAGGAGTTTCAATAGGAAGGAATACGCAGTCTTATCTATCAACAGGTAATGTAGTATGTTCATAGTCTGCAGGGGGATATTCAGATGCGATCAAACAGCAGACGCAATCATCGACAGTATGTTTCCTTTATTAATATCTTCCCACTTGACAGAACACTTGTAATTTCAATTGATTTTTATGAAAACAATGGGTGTTTTGTAAAGGTTTTATAAAAATCCATTTTTGTTTAAGAACACCATCAAATGGTTCCGTGGCATTGCTATTGGCATACGTAATTGGCGCAGAAATGTTGGATTATTTCATAATTTATTTCAAAAGCTTTCTCCTTTGTAATCTATATTTATATTAGCAGATTGCATCCTCTGTCGAGTTATGTTAAGTCTATTCTAAGCATACAAATTGTGGCCTGGTTATAATAGTCACATTGCTTTTTACCATGTTCAGTACGATAGATGAGTACATGCAGTACGTGTATTGCTGTATTTATGGTAGAGATCATTTCGAAAGTGTATTGGGATAATTCAAAGAAACAATTATGAAAACAGGTTTACATGATAAGATCTGAAATTTTTGCATGTTCGTGTATAAATCAATGAATTTTAACATGATCAAAATGTATTATGAAGAAGAACGAAACATATTTTCCATATTTTGGTTTGACACAACCTAGGTACTGTCTGTGCCGTGTGGCCAGTTCACGAGTAAGGTGGCACGTCCTTAATGCAGGTCAGTTCCAAGTGCAGAACAGTATACAACGATAAGAGTAAACACCTGTATGAGGTAAAACTTTACCGTCTTAGGAAGGAGTCTTATCTCACATTTACAGGGAGCACTTATGACAATTTACATGTACATTAGATGACAAAGAATACACACAAAAAATAGTTAATTTTTGAAAAAAAATAAAAGTTTCTTGTGTAGTTATGTATACCAATTTGACCAACCAATGTGATATTAAAACTTTGTTTTCTCCTTGTGGATTTTGATACAAAGTGGAAAACCTGGACTATAATAGGAATCAGTCAGAATATAGTACAGGCTGATAAGTAAATATAATAATAATATTAATAACGTTTAGCATATTTGCTGTATTGTCAAATTATATATGTCGATAACGGTTAAAACTAATTGTGCAAATTGGTGGAATAATCCTTGATATAGAATGAAATTTTAAGAAAACATTAATGGGCGGATTTTTGTTGCGTTATCTGCTTATGAAAACTATACTTTAAAATTAAAACTTCAGACGTTCGATAGCTGTTCTAATAAAATATATGCGTTGTTGAGTAGGATGTGGATGACTTAGAAAATATTAGATCTAAACATTCTACTCGTGTATACAGCACAGGCCTTTTAAATGCTATCACTATAATAAGAAAATGTCAGAATATCTGAGAAAAAGCCCCCCTCCTCCTTAAACCCCATTCCCCCATTCCGCAGCGCACAAACGCGACCTTGCTCTTGGAAATGGAGTCACAGTGAATTTTCTCATGTTGTGTCAACAGTGATTTCTTCGGGATTACTTTACAGTACATACTGCTATGACGGATGGATGATCAGCACTTATTCTTTTAGGCAAGGTAGGATTTTTTAAAATATTTTGAATAGCATCGAAAAAAAGGTCGAATTTTTATTGTGCACCCCCACCCAACTAGAAAATTGGTTGCCAAAATTCCGTATTATATACCTGCATAGGACTTTAATTTCGTTTTTTCTCAGATATTCTGACATTTTCCTACTACAGTGATAGGATTTCAGAGACATGTGTCTACAGCCCATTCTGCAAGTCGAATATACTTTGTATCATATGTCACAATTTCAGATATCTGGATACCTGTGAATATGGGTGTGTGCGTACACCTGTGTGTGTGATGTCAAGAGAGAGGAAGAAACAAACAAATGCAAGCAACAGAGAGAGAGAGAGAGAGTACTTATATATCAACTGCCTATATTTATCTTTCACAATGTCTCTATTGGGTCGGGCCTTCTCATCTTAATCATCTTATCTACCATTAAGCTTTAGTTAGTACAAATACAAGAAACACACAGTTGTAAGGACTACTAACAGGTAAGATCTTGTATCTTTAATTTATCAGTTATAAGAACATTTCTAACTATAACGTTATAGTCTCGATTAGGGTCTCAAATGAAATGATAGGCGCCTGTACTCTACAGCAGATACTCGCACTTATGAATGTTTGCTGAAGAACACGGGGTAACCTCTGAGAATAAATAAAGCCACCTTTTCTTTTGTTTTCTATTTTTTTTAAAAGAGGAGAAGGACATCGAATTTGTTCCCCAATTTTGATAAAACCTGCAAAAAAAGTCGAATGGTTAATTGATAAACTGATGAAAAAAAAAGAACGACCTAAATTCTATTCGAATCGTGATGAGCAAGATGTAAGAATATTTGGCAAATCTAATAACTCTTATTCGTTAAAAAATATAGGAACTGTTTTCATCGTAAATTAACAATCTGCAGATTAGATTCATTAAAACATGAATAAATATTTTAGAGCCGTGTCTATGGAGACATGGGTGTGGGGTGGAAGAGGAACTTGTGTAATTATATAATCGGAATTTCAATCTGTACAAAGGTCCAGAAAGTATATTTACCTATCGTTTGACGAAATCTAGGGTCTTTGCCATCAAATATCTAAAATCCAGGTTGTAGTTTAATTACATTCAATACGCTATATCAGGAAAGCTACGGTAACATTCAGTTGTCTCGATTGGAATCTCGAAGTTGTGAGGGGAGGGATGGACGTGGATAGATGCACACTTGCTAGAACTAATTCTGACCATTCCTACAGCCCTCTCATAATACGCTCAGAAACGGCGGCTCTAATCCGTAAAGACCGATAAACTGTAGTTTGATTAAACTGTAATTTGAAACAAAAGAATCTTCAAATAAATAAAAAAAACCCCTAATTATTCATAGAAGACCTACCTTAAACGTATTATTTGACCTCGACCTGTCGAGCCATCTATTCACCGATTTGCCCAAATAATGTACGAGCGATAGCACATGCCACAACTCTCTTGACAGCGGGGAAAACGTTGTCATATGTCAAGTAAGACGTTGCTGCTGGTTAGCAGCAAAGAAGCAAGCGTTGCGAAAAAAACAATAACACACACAAATAGAGAGAGAGAGAGAGAAAAAAATTCTGAAAAATAGTACGATCCTTCAAAATATTATGATGAAATGCTTGTGAACCACTTATTCATAGCATTGTGTTTAGACTTTGGGTGGTCAGTTGTAGATTCATAAATCAAAAACCCAATGGCTATACACAGATTGATAGCAAAGATGACTAACATAAGACAGGTAGATATAGACTTATATAGATAGAGATCATGAAACGCCTTTATACATGAATAAAATTATCAATTAGGAATACATGCAAAAATAACAAAAACACTAGCAGATCCTACTGAGAGAGAGAGAGAGAGAGAGAGAGAGAGAGAGAGAGAGAGAGAGAGAGTTTCTTCAGGTAGTTATGTACTCCGGAATTTCTTCATTTGAAGTGCATCCTACTTGAGCTGTAAATTTGAATCTAGTTAAACAAGTTGAAAAAATCCCGAAAATGTACATATATCTTTAAGTTTCCTGACCCGGATGATACTAAAAATCTGCACATCTTTGCTTTGTCACCTATTTGTCACAATTACTTCATGCTGTTTAAACAGGTTATATTTTGAAAAATGACATTACCTTCAACATGGGTAAAGTTGGATGGAAGTCCGGCATGACAATCGCAAATAAGTTGTGGTTGACGCTGACAGTGTCATTTTGCTTTTGTGCTCTTTGTCAGTGTTGTTTTATCTTTTTAAACAATTTAGGATTGTTGACAATGTTAATCAATGGATTTATTTGTACATAATACAGTATATCCTTTTTTAGTCTACCAAAAATATGAAGTACCTTATAATATTCATTCATGAATTTGCTAGCCAAGCCAACAGGTTTTGCTTCTTTTTCACTTAGTTGTACCACTCATTTCTTGCCTCCGAAAGATTTATATTTCAGACTGATCACCGTTTTCAATTTAGATGTCAATCAGGTAAAATATAACCGAAATTTTGAAAGTGCGGTTGAAAGTAGAAGTATGGGCACTTTGTTGCATATATTTTACATTTGGAACATAGCTGAGTTTCATTTTTATTTTCCCCCATGGATATCTTGAGTTATTGATCCGTTGTTTTTTTAATACACGGGTCCGTAGCGTGCTCAACTATGTGGAATGAAAAATATCCCTGGAATACAAATGGTACATTAAACAGCACGTGTGAAGTTTTATATTTCTTACTACGAACAATACTTCAAATAACCAATCACATTTTTTCTAATCCCCAGACCTCAGTTCCATACAGTAAATTTGGCAACACAGTAGTATCAAATAACTGCAAGTGAAGATCTATTGGTAAACACGAAAACAGTGTACATAGCTTTCGAAGCTTGCTGAACACAGGGGCGGAAATAGGAATAAATTGTTTTGTTTGCTTGTTTTTTGTTTTTTGATAGGGGTGGGTGGGTTGGGCGGAACGTACACAAATAGGCAAGGTGTTTTGTGGGATGGAACCCACAGTGGGGGCCCAGGGGGCAAGTCCCCGGAAGCTCCTGCATTTGAAGCATTTCGAGGTTAATAATTGTAACCATCTAATTGTAAATAAAATGAACTCTAGGCAACGTTGCAGTGTTTTGCGCTCATTATTTTTTCCCTGGGATGGGTTGGTGGGTAGGTGGCTGGGAGGGGGTAAGTTCTAGACACTGATGCCATTTTTATTAAGGAGAGTATTCATATTTTTAAAATGATCATAAAACGTTTCCAGTTGCAACTAACGCACACTATATTTGCTACTACTGTCACATATATTCAGGAGAGACCAGTATGCTCTTAGATCATCTGTGCGAAGACTTCTGAATTTTTGTTAATAATTGACTTTTTAAGCTCTTTCGATTAACGTTTTAACACTTTCTTACAATCCTTACTGCAGTGCACAAGATCAACATGGGTTTCCACAGTGCTGAGTCGCCAATATATATTTTAGCTTAACAGTAAGTTTTACGCTTCAAATAAAAACCGGACAGGAATAACATTATTACATCACGGATGTATCAAGTTACAAAAAGGTACGATTATATATATATATATATATATATATATATATATATATATATATATATATATATATATATATATATATATATATATATATAACTCGGAATAGGATCAAATGGTAACACTTCAAAATCAGACAGAGTAGGTAATGAAAGAGGTGGTATCACAATATAATGAGTAACTGAATTTTACGAGCGCCAACATTCAAATCCTTCCTAAGCATTCCATTTGCTGTGCAAAATTCAAGAATGTAACATAGTTGGAATAGTCTTTTACAGTAATTGTCATTTCTACATTTGGCCTGCGAACATCTTTTGATATAAAACATATAAATTTAGTTACAAATATTGCTACTGGCAATTTATTTTTCTACATCATCAAGATCGAATGAATCAAAAGTATTATCGCATAATTATCAGATGTACCAGTATGTGAATTGATACTTGGTAATACTTTTATACCTGGTAATTTTTGTGATCTTTTAAATCAAAAAGAACACCTTTAATGATATCAAAAGACTCAAAAGAACTATAAATGCTGTTTTCGGGGGGTATATGAATAATTTACAACATCACTTAACAATAACTTGTTACCAGCAGTAAACCAAGGAACACATTGACTAGAAGAGTTAAGAACACGAGTATATTTTACACACGTGGTCCATGACTGGTACAGTAATACCACCAGATGTTTGTTCACAATTCTCACAAATTAGTCTTGTAAGAAATGTAACCCCGGATTATCAATATAATCAAATTGATCATTTTTAGTTTTAGTAAATCACAGAACCTCAAACTTAGATATACAATCTATAAATCTGGAATTCTTAATTCTGAAACTAATCTGCGAACATCGAGGGGCAACATATTAAACTGATCAGGATTGGGTGTCGATGGATCAGCTAGCAACTGACTTGACCTCACATCACAATCTTAGAGGTTTTAAAGTCTATTGACTATTAAATCGATTTGATCCATCCCGATCTGAATCAAGTCATCATGGGATTCTACTGTGCATCTGGCGCCCCTGTGAAGGGTATAGAAGATCTTTCCATCCCGGCAGTATACAGACTTTACATCTGCCGTTTTTCCGCCTGTGGCAGTTTGATGAGTAACAGTGTCAAGTCCTGACAGATACATACAGTTTTTGTAAGACTCTGAGTTCTTTAACACAGTGTGTTTTGTCAGTAGTTCGTTTCGAGGTCCACTTTGAACTAAGTGTACAATTATTTGGCGTGTCATTCAATTTTATTTCTCTCGCAGACGATGTACACAGTTATTAGAACCAGCATAGATGTTTACATCAGCAACACATGATACGTCGATAACTATTGTCATCAAATCTTTGTCCTCAGCTTCTGGTACGTTCGTTTTACGGAGATTCTCCATTGTAGTGTATTCATTTAGGGCATCGCTTATGTACTCAGATAATCTCACTCCATACTGAGTCGGTCGATCATGGTCATATGGACTTTTAATCCCTGGTAAGAGTGAGTCGGTCGATCATGGTCATATGGACTTTTAATCTCTGGTAAGAGTGAGTCGGTCGATCATGGTCATATGGACTTTTAATCCCTAGTAAGAGTGAGTCGGTCGATCATGGTCATATGGACTTTTAATCTCTGGTAAGAGCGAGACGAGTGAACCACATTTAAGATAGGCAGCATTAATTTTACGACAGTGAGGGCGATTTTGTCGGTATCTGTTATATATGGGATACCAATGATGTCCGAAGATTGAGCGTGGGAGTCTTTCAAGGAGGTCCATTTGCCACGTAGAGAAACGTAAAGATCGCTAAATGAGCTCTAATTAAGTATGTATTTAGCTTTTGATTTTGGTTTGTTTCGATTTATTGCGCTTCATTCAATACTGTCGTTTTGGGTATGTTTCGGTAAATAGGTGGCACCTCTCTATATTGAAAACTGCTCTCAATCAACATACCCTGCTCTCATTTGGTCTAGTTTCCAACCAAAATACAGAATGCACTGCACTGAGGCGCAACGCAATAAATGAGAATATCAGAATATTACAGCAACATATCTTTGCAGGAATCATTATATCGGTCATATGATTTCATAACTGTGCCAACGTTTGGGTCTCACTCAAAAGTAATATATATATATATATATATATATATATATATATATATATATATATATATATATATATATATATATATATATACACCAGCTTCGCTGAGAAAATCAGCTCCAGTTAAAATTGCCTCCTTGGAAAAAATGGGTTTAATTGTCTTTTAATTGTCTTTCTTCTTGTCAGATTTCCCCCATAATACGAAAAGCATGAAAATGCTAATATAATAATACAATTATGCGCCATGCTTACTTTCTCTCGAAGTAACCTATTTACAATAAACCCATTGCGCAATATGCGTGTATGAAGAGTTGCCGTTCCTGATATCATAACTAAAAATCAAAATGAGGCTATCACTACTGGGTGAAGGTTGTTTACATTGACCAGGTAGTGGAGACAGGTGTTTGAAATAGTTGTTAATGTTTGAAAGAAATAGTCATGTTCCCTATTTAACTGAATTGTTCCATTATTACTTTTAAACCAAACAAATGGTTTTGTTTGCACCTGTAACTATTACCATTAATATCAAATACTTTTCCATCTGCACTTGCTCCATAGCCACGTTTGACTTGGCAAATTAAAATATGCCCATTATTTCGACCACAATTGTTGCACACTTTTCAGTTTTCTTTTTTGTATATGCGGTAGGTCTTAAATGCGCAATGGAGCTTTTTTACGAAATGGAGCGAAATGGAATATTGGCATGCGAAATGGAATCATAAAAATATTCTTTTTATTGTAAACCATTGACATTAATAACATAAATATTAATATTGTGTTTGCTATAATTATAGTGGAGATATTGTCATATTTTACATGTTTTGATCATATTGCCTCAAATGGGAATAAGCGTTATTTTTGTCGAAAAGGACATTGATTATACGAAAACGACTCATTACGTAAATGTAAATGTGGAATGGAATCATCGTAAACTATACATTTTTTCTTAATTTCTCCAACTATTTAATGTTAATTTACTTCAAACTTCATGCAAACATTAGTTTATTTGATTGTTGAAGGTAAAAAGCAGTAATCACTTTCAATGCTGTTGCATATTAGTTTGTGTTGCAAACTGGAAAATTGGCATGCGAATGAAGTATTAACAATTAATAGTTGCTGATTCTTAAGTTACTCAATAAGTAAAATCATAAACTTTGAAAAAAAATATTTTCGTTATCTATAAATATTTTATTTAAAATTTTTCCTAATTGTTACAAATGGAATGCGAAATGAAATTTAGGTATACGAAATGGAGTCTGTGAAAGTGAGACCGGTTTGCGAAATGGAATCATAAAGCAAGTAATGCTTTCAATTATTATTTGAAATTAAGTCTATTATGTTACAAATACATTTATCTATTGTAAGAAGAATAATAAAACTTATTACAAACATAATTCCATTTCGTATGCCGAAATTCAATTTCGCATCACGATGGTTGGACTCATTACGTTAATGTAAATTGTATAGCGGTTAGAATTTTAGTTTATAACGGAAGTAAATATACGACCAGAGTAGACCAAACGTGTTCATCTAACCAGAACATGTTTCTAACCACTATACTATTTAAGATCATGGATGTTGATAGTGATCTTACGCGCAATTGAATCAAGTGTTTTGGGAAATGTAGCGTACTAACGGGGGGGGGGGGGGGACGGACGGGGCGGTTGCCCCGGGCGCCAGAGGCCCTTTGGGCCATCAACGTCACCCCGGGCGCCATTTACCCTTAGTACACCACTGTTTGGAAATAACTGATTAAAAAATTGATCATTGTATACACACCAAGAACCAAACGAAAATATTCTGTGATACGTCAATCATTATTCTGACGAGGTTGAAATTTTTTAAAACATGACATTGACGTTTTTCTTTCAGATTTGTAAATTAAAAATATACGAGTCTTCTGGAAAGTCTCAATGATAAATCCAAACCACATGAGAATGTTGCCGCACTTAAGTCAGAAAATTCTTGTTCAATTACAGAAATACAACTGCGCAGTAATGTCTCTACTGATCGCATTCACGGCCGTGTGTGTGTGTCTTGAACCCTACGTTGAAGGTACGTCTTCTTTTGTCTGGTGTCATATAATGTTTTATGATACAATATCGTTGTACCATATCATATCATATCGTGGTCATTAGCATCAAATACAGCAATTAAACATTTTTCGTTCTTGATCCTCAACATTTATGTGGCTATCAACTGTTCGCTACATTAAATATAAGTGTCTCACATTTTATTTTAATAAAATTCACCTGACATTCATTTCTGTAAATACTGTCTTCATATTTTCAACGCAAAAGGACTTTGAATGCGTTCTGTCGGTACATTTTGGAAACTTCACACGATCTGTTCTGGGGGTCATGTAAACATAAATTATCTTTTTGAAAAATTACAAAGAACTGTTTGGTAGGTAGCTGGTTTGATCGAATGCCAACTTACACTGTAATTTGTGCGAATCTTGCTGAATGAATGAATAAAAATGACAATATTTTATACGCGTAGGTGACATGAGATGTTGGGAGTAGAAGCAACCTAAAATCATGTTAATGCAGGGAGTAGAAGCAATCTAGAGGCTTGTTAATGCGGGGAGTAGAAGAAGTCTAGAGGCATTTTAGTGCAGAGAGTCGAAGTTATCTAGAAGCACATTAATGCAGGTAGTAGAAGCAATCTACAAGCACGTTAATGCAGGGAGTCGAAGCAATCTAGAGACATGTTAATGCAGGGAGTCGAAGCAATCTAGAAGTATGTTAATGCAGGGAGCAGAAGCAATCTAGAATCAAGTTAATGCTGGGAGTAGAAGCAATCTAGAATCACGTTAATGCTGGGAGTAGAAGCAATCAAAAAGCACGACATAGGTATTTAAATGCTTTTCAATCAATTTTTTGTTGTGACAACCGTCAAGTTATCTAACTAACCCCTATTGTGACCAGCCAGCGCAGCAGTAACGCGTTTGTCTTGCACCTCTGAATGACAGGTTTGATACTCGATTCCGACCAGTCCAAGGATATGTGAATACGCATCTAAGATTAGGCGTTTCTTCCAAGTTCTATGCTTTTCTAAACCTCAGAAAAACCACATAAAACCATCATCTGCTATTCCAAGAGCCGATTGCATAATAAGTGATTCAAAGATTTTTGTACAATCAACGTCAGATAGACAAAACTGAAAATATTCATGATTCTTTCGTTATTAATAGGTTTCTTAGTTAGTTTCTCCGCACCTTGGACGGAATGGTCTGCTTGCAGTCAACCATGTGGCGGAGGCCATCATTCACGAAGGTACAACTGTAATGCATTGAGTCACTTTACTACGGAATACTTCAGGTGCACACAACAGCCAGTAACACAGACAGAAGCATGTAACACTTATCCATGTCCTGTAGGTATGTCCACTATTTCAATGTCTGAATTCCATGTTTTTCTCCAAGATATATATATATATATATATATATATATATATATATATATATATATATATATATATATATATATATATGCCAGGGATGCGGGGTTATATTGAGTTCGTGTTCACTAAAATATGTATTCATTACATCGATCTCGATGCCTCGATGCAATATATATATATATATATATATATATATATATATATATATATATATATATATATATATATATATATAATATATATAGAACATTCATCATTTGAGAAATATCAATGCTACTCGGAGCATAGGAAATGATTTAATAACCAACTCTATCCTGAGTGATCCGTCAATAAGCTTATCAAGTAATTTTCAAAGGAAAAGCCATACAAATGTAAGCTTTTAGCGGAGTTTATTTCTTGATTTGTTCTAACAGCGCCACAAATAATCAATCTGGGGCTATGCACATCTAAATGGACTCAGTTTTGCGTCATAATATAGAAGTCTATTGCTAGTGTTTATTTCTTGATTTGTTCTAACAGCGCCACAAATAATCAATCCGGGGCTATGCACATCTAAATGGACTCAGTTTTGCGTCATAATATAGAAGTCTATTGCTAGTGTGGCACCCCCTGTAATGGATACATGTAAAAGAACAACTGTTGTCAAGTAGAACGTATGATTCCAGTACAGTAAAACCTGTATATAATGGACACTCAAGGGAATATATATTTGCATCCAATATAGACAGTTGTACATTTACAGAGGTTGTGTATATAAATCAAATGAAGAAAATGGGTGTTTAAATGTTGACTTTATGAACAGAAGGAGGTGTCCATTGAGGCATATTCTACTTTATTTGGAAACAACACGTGACACAAAATCGCTCATCTCTGTGGTCTGGAAGTAACCGGATTAGTTAAGTCTGGAAGGCTGTATACGCTTGAGTTAAAAGTCACGCCAATGCTTTATCGATCAGGCATTTGTTTTAATACAACTAAGTTCATCACATTCAAGCTGCATGTTGCCGGGAATTTATGACATACATAAATAGGTAAAGAAAAAGGGAGCAAAAGAAAGAAAAAAGAAAGAAGGTCCTATATGGCTTTTTGTTCGTTCCTTTTCTCTTTTGTACTCTGTTTTAGTCTACTGCGGCACTAATATCAATGAATAACACCATACATAATAGACAACAAAGACTCTTATGGTTTGAATTTCGCTCTTTAATTGTGCTTTGCATTATATGTGTAAAATTTTGTCTTTATGTGTTGTAACTCTGCTTCGATAATCAATCGGTATAAGAGTTACCTTTCCCATCCGTTTGTGTGTTTGTGTGTTTCTTTCATGTCGGTTCTTTAATTTGTGTTTCAATGTCCCTTTTACTTCAAACTTGCGGTAAATGTACTTCTTGGGATGAATAAATATCGCACAACTGAACGAGACACTGGGATCTACCTTCCGTCCTTTCATTCTACATTGCCTCAAAATCAATCTTGTCTTCCAATAAAAAAATCTGGTCAACTATTGACACCAAAGTTGTGAGCAGATCTTGGGTTACAATAATGTTGCACTTCAAAACTGGGTCTATGGCACCTACTTTTTTGGGTTTATTCAATATTTCTAAACAAACATGCCTACTCATGCCAGGGATGCTCGGTTATACTGAGTTCGTGTTCACTAAAATATGTATTCATTACATCGATCTCGATGCAAAAATTAGCCATGTTCGAATATAAACTTTCATTTTTCGCGTCAATAAACACCAGCGTATCAATTTTAGTCTCGTTGCCATTAAAAAGGAAGCTAAAGGTAGAGACTAAAAATTAACGTGATTTAAAATATGTATAGAGATGTATAAACACAGCCACAATATTAATCATACAAGACACCATTAAATTATATTGCTTACTTGGCGCAAAGTCAACAGGTAAACTGTTGTTCGAATACGAAACAAATTTTCTAAGTACAATTTTTTCCCCTTGATTTACATGGACAATCGAGGATAGGGAGTTGGGGGTTGGCAGAAGTGCTAAGGCGCACGTGGTCGTCGGATTAATATGCGTTCCCAAGAGTTTGAAAAACCCGTCCTTAAGTGTGGTGGACGCCGAATGTTGGGTTGCACCTCTAGGTCACGATGGGTGGGGAAGCTGTCAGGTGTTAAATAAAGACGTGAGGCTACGATATTGCCCTACATCCTACGTGCGTGTATTTGTTCGGTGGTCGTCCGTCCGTGAACAATTTAAAGTTTTGACGGCTTCTAAAAATCAACATCATCAAAATACTGAACCAATTTGTCAAAAGCATAGATGGAATATTTGTTGGTTAATGCTCTACCAAACTTTGGCCCGTGGCGGCGTTCCTGGCCTTGATATGGCTTCCATTGCAACCAACCGTAAAACCCATGTTCACATTCTCAAAAAGAAGTTAACAAATTTTGATCAAAATTTGTAAGAATATTTCTTCGATCATGTCTATCAAGGTTTTTTTCCTGGTGGCTTTCACAAAAACGGTTTTGATTTCACTGCAAATAGGTCCCCCCCCCCCACCCGTTTTAAAACAAATCACTTCTCCAGCTGAGGCAAGTTTTAAAAAATAATAGGGAAGGGAAGGATCTTAACTCCATATAAAAAGAAATTGACAGAACTACGGGATTGAATGGAAAAGATAAGCTCTTGCTAAAACATACAAAGAATCTAAGTGAACATAATAGATCAATAGACATAGACCGAAGGCAAAATATAGACAAATTAGAACACACACACACACACACACACACACACACACACACACACACACATATATATATATATATATATATATATATATATATAAAATAAAAACAATACAAACGCTGATCAAAAATCTTGCAAATTCTTTGGTCTTCTATCAGCAAGAATCGGCTTGCTTTTGTAAAGTTGTTTTTACGCAGTTTTTATTTGATAAGTGGAGGAAACTCCACTATTTATGAATTGTAAAGCCTGTATTAGGCAATGAATGATTATATTGTATTATGAAAGGAATTTTACGTTTCTCTTTCGTACATTTTGCAGCGTTTAAATCATCATTCTGAGTAAGAATACGGACTTTATTCAAAGCAGAATCAATTACATGTATATGATAATTCCTGCTTTGGAAATATGTTTTAATTCATTCAAATAATTTTGTAATTGACAATCGTCTGAAAACATATGTCGGTATATTTTTGCCTGGCTATAAGGTATACCGTTTTTACATGATCTGGGATGACAAGACGAATGTTCCACATACTGGTGGATGTTAGCTTCTTTGACATGAACATTTGTAGAGATAGTATTATCAGCATTTTTCATGATGTTTACATCTAAAGACCATACATGCGTACTGGATACAGTATAAGTTAATCTTATTGTAGGGTGAAAATTATTTAGGCGATTAATACTTTCTTGTAGTTCTTCTTTCGAAGAACAATACATATACAAGCAAACGGAATGAAGTAGAGCTAATAAAGTTTATACAGTTATATACTGTCAAAACATGGTTAAAGAATGTAAAATAGACAAAGAAAAAATGGGCGATCATAATCCATAAGCCTAAAGATAAAAATGATGGAAAGACAAAAATGTGGCACAGGAGCATGGAAATGAAATAATTCTATATTGGTAAATGAATTCTATCGTAGACAAATAAAACAAACACTAAAAGAGGTTTATGAAAGTGGAAGTTATGACATCATACAACATATATATATATATATATATATATATATATATATATATATATATATATATATATATATATCAACCTCTGTACCAGATTATTATGCATACAGTAGACCTCAACAATGAGCAGCCAAATAAGAGGAATTAGTATATAAAAGACACATGTCAAACCTTGTTCCTCCATGCCCGTTATGTTAATCGGGACATAATACAAAAAAGATAAACAGATTATGATTCAATATGAGATGACACAGCACGCACAACATCGGCTACAGCGACCCAAACATTGGTCCAGCCGAAAACAAAATATGAACGACTCGCATGAGCTGCGACAGGTCTACCCGTCCTGAGCACAGAGTGGTCAAGTGTGTTGACCATTATATCGGTCAGCCAAGCACGGCAGCTAGCAAAACAAGGTGGGGATTGGGTAGGGAGTTGAGATATTTTGAAATCAACAAATGACAAGATATGAGTAAAACCAAAAGAAGCCAAAATATATACCACAAAGATACTTAAAATTAGTTTCAAAATGAATTCTATTCATCATAACACAACTAATACAAACGCAGTTTGAAGCTCTTAACCATTTTAAACGATTCTTGGTTTTATTATTTTAGTTTGCAAACCTTGAATCGAATATATTTTAGATGGAAATTGGGGTCCCTGGTCGGTGTGGTCACTATGCTCGGTCACCTGCGGTGATGGAACATCGATACGTTCCCGGGCTTGTAACAATCCGCCTCCGAGTAATGGGGGCACAGACTGTCAGGGGGCGGCGAGAGAAACAACTTCATGCAGTTTAGTGCAGTGCCCTTTAGGTAAGAATCCTTAGTCTTTTCTCATGTTACTATCGAATGGGATTAGGCGTAGCTTTTGTTTCTTTCAACCACTTCCTTTCGAAAGCAGTTGCTGTGCACTTCAACGCCATATAATGTTTCTGAATCCAGCTAAAATATGTCCATATATATATATATATATGTTATGTTATGTATGTATGTATGTATGTATGTATGTATGTATGTATGTATGTATGTATGTATGTATGTATGTATGTATGTATGTATACTAACTATGAAGAACATGTCATATAAAGGTAAGATTGGTCTCGTATTACCTGTAACGTTCTGTAGGCTTGCACAAAAATATAAAAGTATGACATGTTCATTGAATCATTCATTAAAAAGTTATACGCTCTTAACCGTTTTACCTAACTATGAAGGGCTAGAGTTAGTACTAAGGTTAAGGTCTATTTTACGATATGAGTCACATGCCCACTTATAAGTAGACGGAATCGCCATATTTAATCTGGACTCAGTACACAATTTGTTCCCTATATATACTTTGCATTTGCTTTTAAGTACTTAACTTTCTAGTGTGTCCAAGTCCAAATAAATCACATGTTAATCAAAATCATCTTCCTTGACAACCTTACAGTTAAATTCTTGTGATAGGTTATCCGTCATCTTTTGGAGAGGCTGGAATGTAAACAATGCAACTTGCTATGGGTCACAGTTTTCACTTCTGGGACAGCATCAATGTCTCCTTAGTCATTTGTGGACTGTAGCCAAAATACGCACAGACAATGATGCCATAATACTCATATTCTAAAGAATAAACCATTTCATTTAACTCAGCACCAAGAATACCTATATGTAAGTCAAAGACCACCATCAGAAAAGAGAGGGGAAAAAAGACTTTAAAAATAGGTAGCGACTACAATCGTGGGTAATGACCCAGAAGTAATAATTGTGATACTAGTCCAATCTGGCGGAATCGCCACCATGCATGGCTGATAAATGGACTTGTCTTGGCTGAGATTGTACACGAAGTGTGGTGGAATTGCCGGCTTTAACTGAGTGATCTGAGAATAGTGAATGCCCAAGCAAAGTTGCAGCGGAGATCCCCCAAAGATGGGGGAAAAAACATTGAAATTGTGTAAAAGCACGATAAGCAATACTGTACTTACTAGGAAAACGTTTAAGAAACACATTATGATGATAAATATTTATCATTACAGGGCTAACTTGATCAATATATTCTCTTTAGAAAGTTAGAATAAAATCAAAGCTAAATCGAGTGTTAAGCAATTGAATAGGAAAACATCACTATATGCTGTAAATTGAAACGTTTTCCACAATATATGCTTGACATTAAAAGGCAAATTTCCAATTTAGACCTAATATCAAGTAGTTTGAAATTATAATGCAAACACCACTAAACTTAATCTAGGTTTAAGGAATCTAATGAGAATAAGTAACTGTATGCTGTTAACTAAATGTCCGTCCACCATTGCTGTTTGATTCAAAATAAATGTCCTGTATTATATATATATATATATATACAATTACACCAATAATATAATCTAACAGGTTTCGAAAGAGTTATAATACGTTCCAATCAGGAATTGAACCCAATTATAACCTAACTCTCATGCACCAGCACCTGTAAGTTAAGAAATTTAAACTTATATCAGTCCTATGTAGGTACACGTTAATGAGCTCTAAAATACCTTTTGATAATCATGTCTATTGAGTTCTAGGTAATTGTAGGAAAACTGATTATCTGACGGTGATAATTTATACAAGAAATATATGCTGTGAAATATGTTTGGTAACGTCAGTTGTGAGGGTAGGGAGAGCTAGCACAATCAACCCAATTAAATCGGACAGTCATATTTGCAATTTTAAATCTCGTTGCACGAAAGGTGCAACAGTTGCTTCAGAGCAACATCATCGTGTCACTATGCACACTTTTTGTTTTCTTCAGAAGATCGTTTAAATATGGGTCATTAGACCGACACAGCCGGAACACTCTCCTGTTTTTTGTCAAGTTGATTAGTATGAACAGAAGTATTCCAAGTGCTAAAGAAATAGTTCAGAATGACTTCCTTCATGGAATGGCACTAATTTTCTATAATAGTCGCCTTGTTCACAACGTGTACTCGGTAACTTAAATACTCAGAAAGTTCCGATTGCTTTTAGTATAGCGGCGTATGATATGGGTAGTATTTATTGAATGTTAATTGAAAAAATAAATTCCATAACATGACGGAACGGAACTTTTGCCTGTTGACAAATTTGGCTTCCTACACTTTGACATCTCAGTTTCTACATTTTCGTTTCAAAATAAAAACATATTTTATTAGAGTCAACGAATTGGCTCAATATTTGTCCCATTATCAACAGCACACGCAAAATTATCGCTTTTAAACCTCAGTTCAATTAGTACGTGTCTTCTGAGTTTAACCCAGAACATGTATCCGAAGGCATTTTGAAAACTGCAATAAACGTTATGATAATGTTCACTGCAAGTAGAAGCTCGGTAGATCAGACTGATACATATCTGCTAAGATCAAGTATGATTTAACTGCTCCGGAATCGGATTTTCATGGACCTGCAATTTGGGTGATCATCAATTTACTGTGTCATATCTTTTTGATTTACTGGATTGATACATCTGCTGACCTGATTATTTGCTTTAATTTGTATGGGTTCATGCTTTTAATTGTTTTTTAAAACTCGTTGCATATACATCTTGAGAGAAATGTTAAATAATAACAATTATGGTGTGAGACCTATCGTGTTTTACACGCTTTACTCTTCATGGAACGACCCATTCTCTGATAAATGATTTAGTTTTTTTTTTTCCTCATTACAGACAGATGTATCAATGCAATTTGTTGAACGCATTTGACACATTGATGAACGATTGAAAAGATATAAAACTGTTGGTAACTAAACAATGTTTCAAATCAGTCAGTTTAGGGCGAGCAATAATCTGTTTACTAATAAACAGCGATCCAGTGCGCCTGTTCTAGATGGCTGCTAAGATGAATTATTCCTGTTCGCTATCTTTGGAAATTGTCTAAACAGATCAACATTGTAACCGTCAGCATATAGTCTTTCAATATGAACAATTGTATGACATATTGTAGGATTTAAATAAACCGTCAAAGCTGCAAATTAGGAATTAAACCCCAGTACAAAACCTTCCACCAAACAAGCCCCATCATCATCATCACCACCACCACCACCACTATTATCATTATTATTATTATTATTATTATTATTATTATTATTATTATTAGACGGCAACTGGAGTGAATGGTCGAGGTGGTCCGGATGTACGAAAACTTGTGGTTCCGGAATGATGAGCCGGGCCAGGTCATGTAACAACCCAAAACCTTCCAACGGCGGCCAGTCTTGTAATGGACTCTATCTGCAAACTGTCCACTGTAACCGGAACGCATGTCCTGTTGGTAAGAACATTCAATATGAATTAAGTTAACAAGTAAAAATATCAAATATATACTCAAGGATACTTCATGACGACAACATGAGCATAGATTAACAGATGATAATAAAATTCCAATTCGCCAGTTGAACATGATTTTGTTTTCAAATTAAAGTGTTTCGACATTTTTTCGTCATGGGCTAACATATATAACAATTAAATTTTACAGAGATTGCTTTCCTTACTTAAAATAATCTATTATTTTTTTATCCATGAATTTTCCGAATATCAGACTTCCCCGAATTGAGGTAATAGTTGCAGTCCTCAGGTCACAGTTATTGTTTTCTATTTTATGCGTAACAATTCATTATTGTATATTTGTTACTATGACTAATAGATCTTTGTAGCTTTCTGCACACACTAATTCGCTTTATTACGTGAAATCCCGAGACTGACTCAGATGAAGTAATCAAAAAACACCTGAATGACATGCAATTACGTGACACTTTACATATCTTTGCATTCATTGCAGCGAAGGCAATTTTAACAATCTATAACATTTTTTAAACTTTGATATATACCCTTTTGTTATCCACATAACTTGTAAAATTTCAAATAAGTCATCTGTGAAATACACCATCCAAACATGTTACTAAATTTTTTTTCTCTCAATATCTTTCTGATTTACGTCAACCTTGTGGAGAGCTAATTGTGTTCTGAGGTCTGTACTTCCAATTATGCCAGTGTAGCTTCGCGGTAAATCATAGATGATGCCAAAAACAAACTGTGTTAGTAGCGATCATATGTACTTCCATAAATGTAAAAAGAAATATAAACAAAATAGATGTGCAAATCAAAATTGATTTTCAAAGAACAAACGGACGTACGGTTTTGTGCCAGTTGGGAATGCCCGACCACCTCACCCTCAGCATTTATAAGTGGCAGTGTGTTGTCATTTCAGATGGGCACTGGTCAGAATGGACGCCGTATTCACCATGTGACGCCACGTGCGGAAATGGAACGCGTTCCCGGTTCCGCATTTGTGACAACCCTCACCCCAGTGATGATGGAAAGTATTGCATTGGCAGCGGCTATGAAATTTCGTCATGTGTTGCGGGGCCATGTATAGCTCCAAGTATGGTGCAATAGATATATTTTATCTCAATTTTTCCGTTTATCTTCCCACCTCCTTTTCTCTTCTTGATATTGTAGCTGGGGTCAGCCACATTCAGAATTATTTTCACGAAATGACTGAGACCTTCTATACTTGTCCACCAGCGTGAGTGTTCGGGTAATGTTACCTAACTTCTTCGCTATTAAATATACGCGGAAAAAGAAAAATAATTGACCTTAATGGTAATGTGGCAACGGGTTGGGTGGGGATGGGCCATGAAACGATTAAGAATTTCGATTCCCTCTCTAGGGATGGATTTTAGGGTATAGGTTATTTGGACAGAGGATTGGTACTAAGTGATTCAGATATATCGGAACTTGCTGCTTTCCAATCAGTTATCCGTTGCACTCAAAGTGAGTCATATACATAATTTCGTCTTAATGAAACTTACATTTGCATGTATACACATATATACATATAGATAAATATAACAAATCTTATGAGATATTTGGAATGGTCTATATTCAAGCAAAAATGCAATGTGTAGAATGGTTTTAAATTGTGCTGTGATATGACTCAGTGATTCTTCATGAGAAATACAGTAGAAAAGTCGAAGTGCTATTGGCCATTTATTTGTTCGAGGTATCAGGTGTTTTGAGTGTTTGAGGGTCGTAGGCAACAGAAGGATTTTTAGGCCGGTACTGAGCAAATCGTTCGTGTGGTGTCGAAATTCGATTGATTGATGTTTGATATATCGAAGTTTAACTGTAATTGTGTGATAACATTTGACGGGAAGGATCCATAATAGAGTTTTAATTTGAAAATAATAGAATCTGGTGTCTTGATCAAATAACAATACGATGAAATAATAACGTATAGTTCTCCACAAAGCGGCTTCGCCGGTTTTTAAGGTATAATAGCTGAGCCCATGCTTTACGATTCTGTTATTATTTAATATTTCATGTTGCATCCAGGTATTTCATGGGTTTAGCTATTACTCTTACGTATAAATAACGTGAAGGATAGGGCAATGTAGATACATACGTATATTTCCATCACATTGCATTATAAATAGGTCAAATTGCATTCATTTCTCCACATTCCAGCGAGTCACGTCTGCAACGGGAGTAAGATATTTTCCACCGTGATTCATCATACTTCTGTATCTCACACTGGCGACCACAACTGTCTGCTAAACAATAATCATCCGCCTGAGGCAGTTCTAGAAGAGTTTTGCTCTGCCCCGAACAAACAGACGTGGACATTTCATACTAAGGTTTGTAGATCTTAAATTGTTATTTAATTGTTCTTTGTCTAATTCAGTGTGCAATATTTCATAATATCCAGACAGAAATAAGAACCACATTTAATCTCTAAGGTTTAGAAAAATTAAAAGGATACTATATCGATGCCCCCCCCCCCCCAAATCTATGCAAGGCACATATAGTGTTGCCTTTGTCCATTTTATTCCGTAACGTAACTTCACGTACCGTCCTATCCTTTGGAAATTTCGTTGCCACCCAATAACTCAAATATAGTATCAGGCTTTATATTAAGATGACCTAGATCAAGTTCATTTTTCAACGTTTTCCGACAAGATCTTGCAGAATTATGACCCCTGTTTGACTTAGCGCTCTGCACTTTAATTTTCGCTCAATGAATATTGAAAAATGTTATGGAGAAATATCAAATTTGATATGCCACTTTACATTAGGAAGACATAGGTCAAATTCGATTTTCATCGTTTTCTGGAAAAAACGCTTACGGAGTTATGGTCGCTGTTTGATTTAGAACATTGCCCTCCAATTTCTGCTTTGATAACTTTTTAATAACTTTATGGATTTAAACCAAATTTAGAATGAAGCTTTGCATTAAGGCCAGATTTGATTATAAACGTTTTCCGACAAATGTTTACTGAGTCATTGACCCTGTTTGACTTAGGACTTTGACCTACATTTACATCATATTGCGGGGACATCAGTTGTAGAGGTTACCACTATAAACTCAAACGGGGGGCCCTGTGTTAAATAGGGTCAAAAGATTATAGACCCAAACGGGAATTTAATATAGGGGACATTTTAGTTAACATTGTTTGTAACAATGTAGCATGAGATGACTATGTACACTCTAAAATGGAAAAACCCTATGATGTCATGTCGGTCTTGTAACAGTGTTGCGTGTGTTTGGAAGGGAAATGTGAGTTTGGTTTGCCCTCTAAATGAAATGCTGTAGAGGAGTCCAGTGTTAAATAGGGTCGAGAGTTTATAGGGGCAATTGGGCAATTAACATGGGGAAATTAATGGTCGAAAGTTTATAGGAACAAAGGGTCAACAGTTTATGGGGACACACGGGAAATTATCATGAGGCCACCATGTTGAAAGGTATGTTTTTTAACAGTGTATTGAAGCTGTGTATCTTAACAGAGGTTCTGAACGCTGGCGGTCGTCTGTATGGATGGCATAAGCTCCAACGTCTTCAGGTTTATCATGTGTAGGGTTCTTTTTTAGTTGTTGTCCATAACAAGCACAGGGTAGAATGTAAAAGAGGGGTTATCAAATAGAATTTAAAACCCATCACAATAAAAATAGCAACCCTAACACGAACCCTAATTTCTATATAAAGCTAAAATCTCTACCCCATTCTATAATATATATATATATATATCCCTCCTCTACCCTCCTTTTAAAAAAAAAACAAATTACCATCCTTATAATCTTTACATATCAAATCCCGGTTATCTACTATTGACCAACCAGTGTTTACTATCCAGCACCCATGGAATTACTATCCACCAACCTGGGATCTACTTTACAACAACCAGATATCTACTATCCAACAACCAGTTCCATTTATCTACTATCCACAAACCAGGGATCTACTATCCAGTAACCAGATATATACTTCCAACAACCAGTTATCTACTATCCACCAACCAAGAATTTAATATCCAACAAACAGGGACCTACTATCCAACAACCAGGGACCAACTAATCACCAACCAAGGATCTACTATCCACCACCCAGTTATCTGTACCTTATGAAAAAAATCTAATATCACTAACCCCACATACAAGTCTATGATACCTCTAATAAATTAAGTAAAAAAGACATCTAGTCCCTTCTATAGTACTCTTAGTTACATCCCTTTATAATATACCTACCCTACCCTCCTTCAGTATCTCCACTACAATCTTGTAAAGTAAATCTTACTCAACAGACTACAGACCATATAAATCCCTTCTAAATTAAACTAACAACCCTAATCCTAACCCGTATAATGCCTATTATGAATAAATTAAAATCTATATTTCAATCTACAATGTCCATACTCTTCTTTTTTAAGACAAAACGATCATCCTCATTATCTTTACATATCAAAGCACTATTAGTTATCTACTATTCACCAACCAGCAATTTACTATTCAGCACCCATTAACGTACTATCCACAAACCTGGGATCTACTATCCAACAACCAGATATCCTCTTCCAACAACCAGTTATCTACAACCCAACAACCAGGGACCTACTATTCAACAACCAGGGACCAACTATCCACCAAGCAAGGATCTACTATCCACCACCCAGTTATCTATACCTTTTAAATAAAACTAACGTCACTAACCCCACATACCGCTCTATGATCACACTTATACAACTAAGTAAAAAAAAATATAGCCCCTTCTATAAGACCCTATGTAACCTCCCTTTATAATATACGTACTATATCCTCCGTCAGTATCTCCACTACAACGCTACAGAATAAACTTTACTCAACAAACTATATACCATATAAGTCTATTCTCAATTCATCTAACAACCCTAATCCTAACCGTTATAATGCCAATTATAAATAAAGTAAACATCTATATTTCCGTCAATAATGTCCCTACCTACCTACCATCCCATTCTTATCAGGTAGGATTTGAAATAAAGGGAATACACACACATATTTAATCCCTACTCCCCTACAAACCCTCTTAAAAATAAAGTAAAAATCATAATCCTTACATATCAACACCCACTCATCTACATACCCCACACCTTTCGATGTAAAAGAAGCAAATTAAAATTGTCTATTTTCAACGTTTTAGTTGCAAAGATCTGAGTTTATATTACGTGAAATAGAAGGCTCTGTGGCTTTAGTTTTGTACTTTTTCAAAACCTTGCACCCCAAACAATTTTAGAACAGTTTTTATTCACAGGGTAAATGTTATTTATTCTATAAAATCTAGAACTAAGTTAGATTTTTCGTATGTCCGATATCTTTGTTTTGTGACGGAGTATCCCTATTTTGACACTGAAATGTGCCAAGAGCAAATTTCTAACATTGGATCTACCATGTTTCAAAGAAACATGCTCGCACGCCGCTTTACAGTGCAAGAATAAACTAAAGTATAACCCTAACACTAGTCTGCCCTATCAAATATCTAGAATCAAAACACGCGTTTGGGAAAAATGTAACATAGTTTGCATTGTTTTCAGTAAGAAGATATCAGGATGTCATAGAAAAAGACGTGAAAAGTGTTTACCAGCTCGCTTTGGGTAAAATCAAAATTTAAGGTCCTTGGTTTTAATGAATTTTGTAACATTGTTGGGTGTTGACAGCATATATTCTATGTAATCTCAAGACATGTGCCAGAATGTGACCTATTTTAGCTTTGTATCATCCATTTATCTTGTTTTGTGTTTTTTTTTTCTTCAAAATTTTCGTTAACTCTCTCTCTCTCAATATGTTTCACAAGAACACGCACATATTGACAGACAGACAGACAGACACACTTGATCTTCCTATAGATCGGTTTAGAGTAGAAGAAGAAGAGTAGGAACATTATAGATGGAAATAGAGATTTTTACTTTATCTATAAGAGGAATTTTAAGGGTTAGGATTAGGGTTCTTAGTTTAATGTAAAAGGGATTCATATGGTCTGTCTTTTGAGTAAGATTTACTCTACATAGTTGTAGTGGAGATACTGAAGGAGGGTAGGGTAGGTATATTATAAAGGGATGTAACTAAGAGTACTATAGAAGGGGCTAGATGTTTGTTTTACTTAATTTATAAGAGGTATCATAGACTTGTATGTGGGGTTAGTGATATTAGATTTCTTCATAAGGTACAGATAACTGGGTGGTGGATAATACATCCTCGGTTGGTGTATAGTTGGTCCCAGGTTGTTGGATAGTAGGTCCCTGTTTGTTGGATATTAAATTCTTGGTTGGTGGATAGTAGATCCCTGGTTGTTGGATAGTAGATTAATGGTTTGTGGATAGTAGGCAAATGGATCTGGTTGTTGGAAGTAGATATCTGGTTGTTGTAAAGTAGATCCAAGGTTGGTGGATAGTAAATCCCTGGGTGCTGGATAGTAAATCACTGGTTGGTCAATAGTAGATAACTAGGCTTTGATATGTAAAGATTATGAGGATGGTAGTTTTGTTTTTAAAAAGGAGGGTAGGGGAGGGATAGACATATTATAGAATGGGGTAGAGATTGTAGTTTTATATATAAATTAGGGTTCATGTTAGGGTTCCTAGTTTCATTGTAAAGGGTTTCAAATTTTATACCCGTTCTTTTACATCCTACCTGTTCTTGTTATAGACAACAACTATAAACTTTCGACCATTGATTTTCCCCTAAAACGTTTGACCTTATTTAACACTGAACCCCTCTACATCATTTCATTTAGAGGGCAAACCAAACTCACATTTCCCTTCCAAACACACGCAACACTGTTACAAGGCAGACAGATTCCATCATAGGGTTTTTCCATTTTAGAGTGTACACCGTCATTTCATGTTACATTGTTACAAACCATATGAACTAAAATGACCCCTATGTTAAATTATCGTTGGGGTCTATAATCTTTTGATCCTATTTAACACAGCCCCCACCCCCCTCCGTTTGAGTATGTAGTGGCATCCTCTACAACTGATACCTGTATGTAGTTATTATATAATTTTCCTTTCAATACTATCGAGACGCATAGTAAACCATGTACTGTATATTAATTTTAAAGGGGACAAGTGGCTTATATCAAATTTCAATGGTGCGTTTATTGTAACAGATGCAGAATACAGATGACTTTACATTACCTCGTTATATATAACATTACCTCGCTAAATACACACACACACACATATATATATATAAATATATATATATATATATATATATATATATACAAACATACATATATATGTATGTGTGTGCGTGTGTGTGTCCATTCTAACTATTTATATATATGCCTATTTAATCTACAGGTGGTTGATACTTGTAGCACGATTCCCATGTACGCGCCAGTTGGATTTTTGGATATGGTGGCCGAAGAAGAAAATTATGGGATATTTATGGGCTGTACACAGACAGGATTTAAGGTAAATCATGCACTAAACAACAAACAGACTTCGAAATACACGAGCATTCACGCATATATAAAGGATAATTTTTTCCGCAAGTGACTGGAAGAACTGGACAACATATCCGCAAATTTCACCCAAAAAGTCAATAAATTTCCCGATCTGAGAACTCCTAACATTAGCTGCATGCGAATTTTTTTTTTATTTTTTTAAAATCTTTTCTTTTAGCAATAAATGTTGGAGCGAGTTTTTGTAATTATTGCGTCATGATTCAATAACCTCATATGCAGTTTTAGGCGTCGAAATATAATGGCAATCCACATGTTATCACTAGCGAAGCACAGGTAGACGTTTTAAATGTTTTATTTCTAACCTTATATTTGTACAACGCAGCGCGAAACTGATAAAGAAACAAAGAAAAGCAAAACAAATAAAATATTTAAAAACAAGACAAATTCAATGATTGTAGCTTCTTCAAAGATTAAAACTTTAGTATTCGTCGACTTAAATTGTGGATAAAATGTTCAAAAATGTGCATTCGAAATCCTCAAAATTGACAATTCGGCCACAAATTCTAAAATTAGGCGAAGAATCCGCATTTTTTTAAAAACAAATCGCAACTGTGTGGTCACTTTATTTCTTTGTCAGAGCTCTGTCACCCAGAAATTTGCTGAAGAAGTCTCAGACTAAAATGTTGAAACTATTATTGTCGACTTACTAAATGAATGTATTTTGCTACTTAAACCCACAACTAGTACTTCTAATTCTACTACTACTACTACTACGACGACAATGAGGACAACAACTGCTTCTAGTGCTGCTGATACTACCATTACTCCTACCACTATCTCTACTACTACTACGATGACTACTACAACAACAGCAACTACCATTACACCTCTAGCACCTATTCAGCAGCTTTCGCATTTAAGAGACAAAAGCAACGAAAACAACAGTAACTACTTCTGCTTTTACTGCTACTATTCTCCTTGCTTAATTACAGCAAAACAGCATCAAGAACGACTGCTACTTCTATTTCTGTTGCTACTACTACCACCACCCCACCAGTACCACAACTGTTTTTTAAATTTTTTTAATTTTTATTTATATTTTTTATTTTTTCAGCTTGCTAGTCAAGATTGTCAGACTGCTCTTCATATTTCAATTATTGACCATGATGCTTCCAAGTACCACGTTATTCTTTGGTAGTTTATGCATTGGTTTCCTATAGTAAACGACATCTAGACTACATTTCGTGTCGTTTGTTTATTAATTATTTTCCTGTATAAGCAGCTATTTATTTTTTGTATACAAAAAAACGTAAAAACAAAATTAAAATTGTGTTGTTTGAAATAAGCGCAACACCTTACCCATATACGCCTTAATATCAGTGGAGAGATGTAGAATAATTGACCGGTATGTACAACTTTAGCATCTCTGGCAGGAAGTGGTCTGGATTTTAGGCTGAGATAGCTTAGATCGTGTCTGAAGTTAAAATGGTTCCGGGTTGAGATGGGTGGAGACAGTGGCGCAGTAAACGAGAATATGTATCTGAAAATCAGACGAGGACTGGCTGGGAATTTTTGTTTGGAGAGCATAGCCTAAGGAAACTCGGCGAGAAGTAAGTTGCGAGTTCAAGTCAGGTCGCGCATTTTTCTCCCCAGCAGTTATACATATGAGAAACGCAAGTTCAAATATGTAACTGATGTACTGATTGTAGCAGAGAATATATATATATATATATATATATATATATATATATATATATATATATATATATATAGATAGATAGATAGATAGAGAGAGAGAGAGAGAGAGAGAGAGAGAGAGAATGAAAAGGAGTCGAGTTTCTTTCTAAAGAGGGCATCAACTCTTCACTACCAATAAACCGGAAACAAAATGTATTGAATACGTATCTTTCTAGGTATGTACTCGTTAATGTTTAAAAAGATCGTGGCCTGGTCAGACAACAGAAGGTAGTACCGATGACATCATGTCCTATTACATATAAATGTAACACATAGTTAAAAATTGATAAGCAATGAGAAGGAGTAGCTGAGACGTTACAGATAATCACTTAATTTAAATCATAAAAGATTTCATTATTTGCAAGACTTTTAGAATAGTCGTTAATAAGCTTACATGATATTACTGGAATTGTCTGTCTCTCAGTACATACATCTGAACAACGACAGCGCAGATATGGGTAAATAATTTCGAAAAGGTAAAAGTCCCATCTATGCATCCCTACTTCACAAAATGTTCAGTAAATAACATCTAGGATAGGATCATAAATACCAGCAAATTTCAATATAAATAATTTAAACATTGTCGCACATTGTGTGCCTCACATGGTGACTACATTAAAGGAGAAAGCTTCTCACGTCTAATTACGATATCTGCTAGAAAGTATCGGTTAAGGTGTATGTACCCATGTTGGTCTTTACGCCATGTATTTTGGCCATATGACTTTAAATGAGCACAGCAGAAACTATACATTGTAATGAATTCTAACTGGTAGGAGTACCAAGATGACATTATTGTAATTACAAATAACTAACAATATTTAATCAACTGCCACTGGAACAAACATTTTAATTGTTTTAAGTTTCTAAATCTTCAACAGATATTGACAAAGTCCAAAGCATTCATATTTAATTTTGAATTCATACCTTAAACATGTAGTTGAACAATTGCGGTTACACACCCGTAACATCAGTGATTACTATGGTTTTAATATATGACTACCATTGTGTGAAGACATCTGTACTTTGTTTCAAAATTGCTTTAAAAAGGCTTTGAACTTTGTCATTTTTGAGTGAAGTTTGAGAAACTTACCAAAAATAAATCATTTATTCTACTTTGTTCAAAATTGCTTTAAAATGAATTTAACTTTGTCATTTTTGAGTGAAGTTTGGGAAACTTACCAAAAATAAATCAGTTATTCTAGTGACAGTTTATTAAATATTTTAGCAATTATTTGAAGTCATATGACCAGAATATCTGGTGTAATGACCCCCAAAATGGATACATAAATCTTAGCCACACTTGTAACCAGTGCAGTTTTGATTGTTCGCCATCACATATTCCAACGCAGCATTAATGATTTCATTGATTAGTGGACCGTCATCGAAGGATCCTAATGCAGAATCAGTTGCATGTATTAGTGAATATTATGTGTATTCCTGGTATAAGAATATTTATAAAGGTTTCCCCTCCCCACTCCCACCCCATCACCACCACCACCACCACCCTTTGCTACTGTTATTGATGCAATCTTTGAATAATCTATCCTTTCTCCTCAAGGAAGTCAGCAAGAAGTAGATAAAGAAAGAATATACATCTTGCACGTATTTACATTTTTACCATTGAGACATGTGCTGTAAAACCTATCCTTAACAAACCATCTGGGGACTGACACGACCTTTTCTTTTGTGAACGAGTTTCCGTGGATTGACGGCTAATTCAATAGTAATAAATGGTGCTAGGAAAATCTGACATCAGGTGTCTGGTTAGAAAGGTTTTACTCTGTACTTTTTAATTTAGTAAATTTTAATCTAACCAGTTAAGCAGTAAATAGTGTTACGACTCTATGGTCTAAGAAAAATGTAACAGAAAGAAGTGAAACCAACAAATCAAGTAAAAACTCAACAAGCAATTTATCACTAGATAATTAAAATGAAAAATCAAAAAGTCACTTACAGTAATGTGTTTTGAAATCCTAATAATCCAATAAGAATGATTGTTCTAATCACAAGTCCTAAATATAGAATGTTCCGAATTCACGGCTGTGTCCTTGAATGTTATGATGTGCTAATGGTCTCCAAAGTCCTGATGTACTAGTAATCTTGATGTGCTGATGTCAAAATGAAGTATTCCAAAATCTCTGAATAAGTTCACATAAATTCCAAAATCATTAATTAAAAATCCAAAATCCAAAAGTTTATGAGCACTGTTATAATCCAATGAATATTTAAAATAATTCCTCTCTTAGAATTTGGAATGAATTTTCACAACTGTAATAGCTCTTTACAAGACTGATGGTAATGTCAAAACTGAAAAAATGTCCACCAAACATGATATATATAAAGATTGGTCACATGACAGAATGTTCTAGAACATGTGTCATCTTAATGCAATTTTACTTGTAAACAAAATTCAACCTTGACCTTCAAATTGAGAAAACATATTGATCAAAACAACTAATTCAAGGACACTAGTTAAACATGTTTTTCCTGATAAACATTAAGATTTAAGCAAATATTAAAGTGAAGAAACATTTATAATTTCCTAAAATATTTATAATATTATATAAACATCATACATAACACCTCCCCTCATAAAGAAAAAGAAAGATTTATGTAATAAAGCTTTCTTTTGAATATACATCTAATACTATAATAACCAAAACTACATAAGAACATGTTTTATGATACTGGACTTAATTACATCAAGCAATATTACATTTCTAGGCACGTGAGAGTGCATCTGCATTCACATTATCTTTTCCCCTGATGTGTCTGATGTCAATGTTATATTCTTGCAATATCAAACTCCATCTCAACAATCTCCGATTTTTATCTTTCATTTTGTTGATGAAAGTAAGGGGATTGTGATCACTGTACACAATAATTGGAGAAAGAGCTGAGGTAACATACACTTCAAAATGATGTAAAGCCAATATCAAAGCCAAACATTCCTTCTCAATTGTGGAATAATTTTTCTGGTGCTTGTTTAGTTTTTTAGAAAAATAACACACAGGGTGATCCACACCACTTTTGTCTTCCTGAATCAATACTCCACCAACCCCTACATCACTTGCATCAACAGATAATTTAAATGATTGGCTGAAATTTGGTGCAGAAAGAACTGGTGCATTCTTAAGCATGGCCTTTAACTTGTCAAAAGATTCCTGACACTTGTCAGACCAATGAAATTTGGTTTTCTTACTGAATAAACTTGTCAAAGGTTCAGCAATTTTGGAAAAATTGGAACACAATTTCCGATAATATCCAGCCATACCTAGAAATCGCATCAGTTGCTTTTTACAAATTGGAACTTGAAATTCAGAGATAGCTTTGACCTTAGCTTCTATAGGTTTAACTTGACCTTGTCCCACAATATGTCCTAAAAATGTGACACAAGCATGGCAAAACTCACTTTTGCTCAAATTAATTGTCAGATTCGCATCACTGAGTCGATCGAAGAATTTTCGAATGGTTTCCAAATGATCTTCCCAGGTGTTGTTGTAGATAATGACGTCATCGATATAAGCGTCACAATTATCAAGACCAAATGTTATCATGTTCATCAGACGTTGAAACGTTGCAGGCGAATTTTTCATTCCAAACGGCATGACTTTATATTGATAAAGTCCATCTGGAGTTACAAATGCTGAAATTTCTTTTGCCCTTTCCGTCAGTGGAATTTGCCAGAATCCTTTTAAAAGGTCAAACTTGGTGACATATTCCGCATTTCCAATTTTATCAATGCAATCGTCCATTCTTGGGATTGGAAATGAATCAGTTTTGGTGACACTGTTGACTTTTCTATAGTCAGTACACATACGGAATGTATTATCTGGCTTGGGAACAAGAATACATGGTGAACTCCAGTTACTTTTACTTGGTTCTATGAAATCATTCTCCAGTAAATACTGAATTTCTTTCTTCAGATAGTTCTGTTTGAGAGGATTCATCCTATAAGGATGCTGTTTCACAGGCGCAGAATCTACAATGTCAACGTCATGATAAATTTTACTTGTTCGTGTTGGAACATCAGGAAACAAGTGCTCATATTCATGTAATAGCTGTTTTAGTTCATTTCTTTCCTGTTGTTGTAGATGTGAAAGTTTCTAGTCTAGGTTGTTCAATATTTCTGAATTCCGAAGATTGGTTATACCAGAGTCACTATAGTCTGATCGTATTCCATCGTTGATATCTTCACTGTGTGGGACAGGTACAACTAAATTAACTGAATAATTAGCTGAGCTATCTCTGTCAAAATATTCCTTTAACATATTTATATGACAAAGTTGTTTCTGTTTCCGTCTCCCAGGAGTGTTAATCATATAATTTAAGTCATTTACTTTCTTTTCAACGGTATATGGACCATAAAATTTAGCCTGAAGAGGATTCTGAGGTATGGGAAAGATAGCCAAAACTTTGTCACCAGGTTTAAAACTCCTTTCCTGTGTATTTCTGTCATACCTTAATTTCATTTTTGACTGGGTAGTGTGAAGATTAGTTCTTGCTACTTCACAGGCCTTTGACAACTTGTATTTGAAATCAGAAACATAATCAAGAAGATTAATCTTTGAGTCTTCATTTGAAAGAAGTTTCTCTTTCAATAATTTCAATGGTCCACGGACAGTATGGCCAAAAACTAGTTCAAAGGGACTAAAACCCAACGACTCTTGAACTGATTCCATAACAGCAAACAACAACAAATGAATACCCTCATCCCAATCCTTTTCTGTATCAAAGCAATATGATTGAATCATATTCTTCAAAGTTTGATGAAATCTTTCCAAAGCACTTTGACTTTCAGGGTGATAGGCAGAAGATTTAAACTGTTGGATGCCTAATTCATGCATAACTTGTTGGAAAATTCCAGACATAAAATTTGACCCTTGATCTGACTGGACAGATTTGGGAAGGCCAACAAGTGTAAAAAACTTCACCAAAGCTTTCACAATAGTTTTAGTTTTTATATTTCTCAGAGGAATTGCCTCTGGAAATCTTGTAGATGTACACATGATGGTCAACAAGTATTGGTTGCCTGACTTGGTTTTAGGTAAAGGACCAACAAAGTCTACTAGTATTCTACTAAATGGTTCATCAAATGCAGGAATAGGTTGCAGATGAGCCTTATGTATCTTCTGATTGGGTTTTCCTACCATTTGACAAGTGTGACAAGATCTGCAGTATTTAGAAACATCACTTTTGAGTTTCGGCCAATAAAAATGATTCAAGATCTTGTGATAAGTCTTACGGACTCCTAAATGACCAGCCAAAGGAGTTTCATGGGCTAAATTAAGAATTTCCTGTCGATATGACTTAGGAACAACAATTTGATAGCTCACTGACCACTCGTCACCAGCAGGTACATCAGGTGGTCTCCATTTCCTCATAAGGACCCCATTTTTCACAAAGTAACACACTGGAACTTGTGTGGCTTCAGTTTCACTAATAGCCCTCTGAAACAAACAAGATATCTCGGGATCTTGCTCCTGTTCAACGACAAGGGATTGTCGTTTGTCATCCTGATTAGGACAAAGAGAATGAGTTGCCAAAAGAGGATCACTGTGATCAATACCATTTGATTGATCAATACCTGAGGAAAAAGTGACCTCATCAGAAGACTGACCAATACATGTGTCAGCTAAAGGAATAATATCCTGATCAACATCAATCTTAAGAGCTCTTTTTGCCATAGCTCTAGTAACTGCACAAGCAGGGTACAAATCAGGGATTTCAGTTTCGACAGGATCAACTTTCTGATCCAAACAAGGCTTGTCAGTTACAAGTGGATTAACCACAACCTTATCTCCAGCTAGGTCATTGCCTAGTAATAAATGAACACCCTCTATGGGTAAAGAAGTCACTGCCCCAACAGTCACAGGTCCAGAAACTAAGTCTGATGCCAAATTTACACAATGGAGAGGAACATTTACAAAGCCGCACTCAGCTCCCTGAACAAGAACGCTTTCATTTGAAGAAGACTCCTCAGACAAAGGCAAAGTACCTGATAATAAAAGACTCTGAGAAGCTCCAGTGTCCCTTAATATTTTAATTGGGATAGGTTTGGCAGAATCACCAATAAGTGATATAGAACCTTTTGACATGAATGGTTCATAAGCCTCCAAAATAGAATCAGACTGGGGTTTGTTTGACCTAACAAATGTATTGCTTTCAATACAAGACCGTGACCTTGACCTCGTAGAAATAAGAGCATTTGGAAAAGCTCTGTCTTTTCTCTGTTGCTTATTTTTCAACTTGAAGCAATCAGAAATAACGTGCCCTTTCGTTTTACAATAAGTGCACGTAGGAAGAGATAAGGATTTCTGATCAGTCTTATCAGATGTTTGATTCCTAACAGTTGTGCTGTTGTGAAATTTGGAAGTACTCGAATGAGATTGAAATGGTTTTTTACCAGAAAACTGCTGAGATGACGACCTATTGCCAAATGAAATTTTGTGAGTCAAGGAATAATCATCAGCCATACGAGCAGCATTTTCCAAAGTTTCCACATTCTGCTCGTCAAGATAGGTTTTAACATCACTATGGATGCACCTCTTGAACTCTTCAATTAATACGAGCTGTCGGAGGTTATCATAACCTTGATCAATTTTCTTGGCTGAGCACCACCTATCAAATAGTTGTTCTTTATCCCTTGCAAATTCGACATGAGTTTGTCCAGTTTCTTTTCTACAATTCCTAAACCTTTGTCGATATGCCTCTGGTACCAACTCATAAGCTTTCAAGATGTACTCCTTAACCACATCATAATCAGTGCTTTGTTGTACTGACAGTGAAGTGTAGACTTCACGAGCTTTGCCAATAAGTACACTTTGTAATAACAAAGTCCAATGCTCTCTGGGCCATTTCAAGTTTTCAGCTATTTTCTCGAAATGAAGAATGTATTTATCTACTTCTTTTTCCTGAAAAGGGGGTACTAACCTAATATATCTAGTAACATCAAAACCTGAACTTGTTTTTGAAGGAGTGGAGTGTGCTCTGTTTGCCAGTTCTAATTCTCTTAATTTAAATTGCATTTCCCTTTCTTCTCTTTCTCTCTCTCTCTCTGCATCTCCCTCTCCAACTGCCTCTCTTCTTTTTCTCTCTCCATCTGCCTCTCTTCTTTCTGCATTTGGATCTGCCTCTCTTCTTTCTCTCTCTCCATCTGTATCTGCCTCTCTTCTTTCTCTCTCTCTCTCTCTGAATCTGAAGCTTTGCCAACTCTAAATCCATCTGGTTCTTTAACTCTAATTCCCTTAATTTCCTGTCAGAACCAGACACAGGCTTTCTCTTCAAACTTAAAGCACTATTTTCAAAAATTCCCTTTCCTACTAAATACTGAATCAAAATAATCTTTATCTCCTGTTTTGTCAATGATACTTTTGCCTCAGATAGACTGTATTTTCTGGCAAGCTCGAGCAACTCATCCTTTCTCATGCACTCTATCCCCTCCTGGATAGGTTTTGAAATGAAATTCTGAACATTAGATGCCATTGTAAATGCTTGTTGGTTTCACACAAAAAAAATTTCTCTATTAAAAAAATCTTTGCCAAAGACAAAAAAAAAATTCAGACACAAAATCAATATGAATTTCAAAGATAAATTTAATATCTCTAATATGCTTTAATGAAATTCAGATCCCGGACGAGCCCCCAATTTCTGTTACGACTCTATGGTCTAAGAAAAATGTAACAGAAAGAAAGTGAAACCAACAAATCAAGTAAAAAATCAACAAGCAATTTATTACTAGATAATTAAAATGAAAAATCAAAAAGTCACTTACAGTAATGTGTTTTGAAATCCTAATAATCCAATAAGAATGATTGTTCTAATCACAAGTCCTAAATATAGAATGTTCCGAATTCACGGCTGTGTCCTTGAATGTTATGATGTGCTAATGGTCTCCAAAGTCCTGATGTACTAGTAATCTTGATGTGCTGATGTCAAAATGAAGTATTCCAAAATCTCTGAATAAGTTCACATAAATTCCAAAATCATTAATTAAAAATCCAAAATCCAAAAGTTTATGAGCACTGTTATAATCCAATGAATATTTAAAATAATTCCTCTCTTAGAATTTGGAATGAATTTTCACAACTGTAATAGCTCTTTACAAGACTGATGGTAATGTCAAAACTGAAAAAATGTCCACCAAACATGATATATATAAAGATTGGTCACATGACAGAATGTTCTAGAACATGTGTCATCTTAATGCAATTTTACATGTAAACAAAATTCAACCTTGACCTTCAAATTGAGAAAACATATTGATCAAAACAACCTAATTCAAGGACACTAGTTAAACATGTTTTTCCTGATAAACATTAAGATTTAAGCAAATATTAAAGTGAAGAAACATTTATAATTTCCTAAAATATTTATAATATTATATAAACATCATACATAACAATAGACTGATGGATCGATAGACAGCAAGACAATTGAAAGCATCACTACATTCCCTACAGATGGAGGGATGGACGGGTGGACTGAGCAACGAAAGCTATCACAGTATCCACGATCTATTTTCAAAGTGAGGATATAGTAAAATGTCACGAAATACAGAAATGTCGTTAAATTAGTTTCGTTTAGGATCTTTCAGTTGAAAATATAGAAGAGATATACTTAAGTCAAACGGGTTCATTATTGTAGTTAACACACAAACATTGGTTGGTAAGTTCAAACATTGGCCATAGCACGAGTGAAGATTTTGAGCCAAAGCGTTTTGAGTCCTTCCCGAATGCCCCGGCTAACATTTAAACTTAGCAAACAGTTTAGAATCGTTAGTCCTACATGATCAATTGTGAAAGATACGCGATGCAACCGAAACAATATATCAATGAGCCCCGCAATTCCCATATTTGAGTACAGGTGACCACTCATGTTCTTTTTATAAACATAAATACTCACAGGTCTCTAAACTGTAGTTTATATCTTTGCTGTCTTCCACATTAACATGAAGAAAACTAAGTTGAATTGTTTTTTTTTCTGTACAACATAGTTAATGGCACAATGCTGCATTGCAATGAATTCAAACGTTTTCAGAGAGATGACAAATATTTAATGAATATAACATGAAAGCAACAAGGTCGGTATCAAGAGATACAGATTGCTGAAAATGAAACTATCTGTTGTAGACTGTCGTTCTGTTGTATTGCCCATAACCCCTAAAAACAACCTATTAGACGTGAACTATTTTCTGAATGTTTTATACCGTTTTAAATGATGTACCAAAAGTACACCTCTCCATCAAAGACGATCAGATGTGCAAAACATTTTAACGGTACAAAAAGGAAAGAAAACATGCTGAATTAAAAGAATGGTTAACCAAAGAATCGATTTAGACATTACATTTTTATGCTAGAAAAAGGCACTCAAACACGAGCTTTTTTAGTAACATGGATGGCCAGTGACAGGCAGACATTGTTGGCATCCAATCATACAAAAATATAAAAACAGATGCATATGTATTTTGACAGCGATAATTGTCTTTTTAAAATATTTCTCAAAATAATATTGGGGTGAGAAAATGAAAGCAAAACAGGTGGATCACACACACACATACAAACACACGTTGCTTTTAAATATATGTTTTAAAAGAGAAAATCTGAAAAGGCTCAGTTTGATAAAGGTCAAGTTTTACAACAGGAAATTTTTGGATTTGTTGGAAAAGGAAAACGTGAAATAATTGTCATCTTACTCAGATAAAAAGGCATATGTAGCAGAAATGTGTAACAAAACCCCTAAATAATAGAATGTGGAAGTATTTGACTCAAAATTAAATCAGAAAAAGAGGTTGACCTTTTACCAAAGCTAATTGAGGGATACAATAACAAAGGTCATTAATCAATAGACTCGATTTCGGTTGAAGCAAGCAATAAATAAAACAGATCAAAATTACGGATCAATCTATTCGGTTACCTGACGACAGATACATTTGGAACGCCTATATTTAAAATAGATGACACTGACAGAACATGTAAATAAAAAATTTGTTTTTAAAAAGGGCTACCTTCCTAACTTTAAAAAAAACAATTATTTAAAAGCAAGCAAGTAATTTTAGGTTATCAAGTCGTTTGGAAACCGGAAGACTTTGAACAAGAGGATATATTGGGCATGTTTACGGACAAGAGTTATCTTTGTACGACGAACAAAATTACATATACAAAATTCAACACATTTTGAAGACCAAACGAATAAAGGTAAAAGGTATGTACTAGTGAAATAGAACGGATAAGATGAATCGTTTAACAGTGGTAAATCAGCTGAAAACATTATGACATTTTTTAAAAAATGTACTAAATATACAGCTCTCCTCAGGATACGGAGGATGCACAATACATAGAAGTAGTAAAGAGCAAACGAACTTTGAGTTGTTGAAATATATTGAGTGTCTAGGATGCGATAGATAAAATAAGCACGATATACGAATTATTATTGATCAGGAAAAAAAGGGAAAAAGGAAAGTAACTGCAAAAACATTAGAGGTAAATAATAAAATGGTACATATGGAAAGCGTTATATGATGTGTACAATGTCCTAACAGGATAATAAATAAACTTACGGAAGACATAAAAAGAAATAACATTGAAAAATATAATTGACTCAAACTACATCATAAAATGATGGGAAACAAATACCATGTAAAAGACTATAAGGTTCTTTATGAGATTTTGAGCAAAAAGGAAATGTAACGAAAATCACATAAATGTTGTTTTAATAATAAGGACATTTAAACTTCCGTCAAATTTTATTCAAAGAAGTTACAGTAATTATGCCAGCAACACCATGAACTATACATTTTTCCTGTACAAAACGTTTAGCATGTACAATTTTAACAAATCTGTAAAATGTTCTGTTACAACGAATTACTTCAATGGAATCAAAATCAGTTAGCATGGAAGGGTTTTTACACCGCATGGATAAAGTTAAATCCAACACACATTTAACGGTGTATAAATATGTAAGCTTTGAAGCTACCATTATTGCTGTAATTTCATTTCACATCTAGTAATAATTGAAATTGAACTACTAAAAACAGGTTACAATCACTTGTATTACAAGTGCAACGAAGAAAAAGTGATAGATGAAATAGAAGAACAAACGACAACATATCAGAGATGTAAAGGGTATTTTCCATAGGCTAGAAGTGTCTAGTTTCGTTATATATATTGTACTGTCTACTATTTCTTCTTTTTCCGTCTTCTTGATTGATCTAATCCCACCTGCACAGTCGGTTTTTCCACAAGACACATTTCTACTTCTGAAATGTAGGTCTTCGTCACACTCATGTTTGCATGTAGTCATGCGCTTCTACTGTAACATCTGTAGTTGTTCGAATATGTATACAGATTCCCTGTGTGCTATTTATCGAAATACAAAATGACGCCTCCACTTTTCAAATCTGAAATTTTGACGTATATTATCTAATTAAGCTCACATGTTTTACAAGAACCTTACGGGTTAGAAGTTGTGTTTGTTCAAGGACAACAATTATCTAGAGTTTTATTTTTTTCATAATATAGAGTTGTGCTCCTTCAAACAAAGAAATACCTGCAGGCCAGGATGCTTTCTCTCAACTTTAGTCGATTTCTGTTGGGCACTTTCTTTTTAGAAGTCGTTTAAAGGCTTGTCTACTTTTCGTAATGGTGGACTTATTTGATAGTGGATAGGCATAATTTGAAATTTGAAAGAGCTTGATGCTAAGATGCTTTTTTTTCCAAATTTGGTGAAATTATATTGTAAGTTGTTTTAGAAGAAGTTGTAAATAGCAAATGTGAATGGGCAGCACAAACAATAACACGCAAAGGACGAAGGACCATACAATTAGTTTACTTGGCCTTTTGGCCAGGTGAGCTAACAATCTGTTTCTAATTTCATTGCTGACATGTTCCAACATGACTTGTTTAACAGACATTGTGGTTAACATGTTCATTATTTCATATCATCTAAATAAACTTTAATATTTTATATCAAGAATAAAAATAATGTAAATTATATTTATGTTGAAATTTATTTCCAACTGTATTAGTTCAACAAAATCGAGATAGTGGGAAGATATGAAGTGGCTAAATAATGACAAATCTTTGCCTCCCAAGAATTATTTCCCTTTTCAATATTGTTAAAAATTCAACCAAATTACCTATCATTTCAGTATTATTTGTGTCAATGGCTCTAAGAATTGTGCAAGGAGCATAGCCAACTGCTCCAAAAATAGTGACTCAATTACCACTAGTTCCGATTGGAATCCATCAGCTGTAATTTTATGATACGTCATTGTTTGCATACAAATAACTTATACTGATTATTGAAATATATTTTTGTTGTCCTTACTGCAAGTACTATTCCTCTGATGCAAAGAAGAACTATAACAAATACTGTGATTTTCATATTGTTTATGGGGACAATGTTTTGTATTTTAGCGAAAGAAAATTTTCATCAGTAATTTCATGGATAAGTCATTGATGGTGGAGGGGTCGGTTCTATTATTCCACAAATTGGATCATTTTCGTTGGATCTTTAAGTTCCTTTTTTGTTTGTTGTAGCAATCGCGAAATCCACAACAATTAGTATCACACATATACAAATGAATTCACAGTGTAAAGTAATATACACAAAATGGTTTAATAAGTATCCTATGTATATAGACTGGGTACACTCAGATGGTATAAAATGTGGTAAATAAATTTAAATATGTGTTGGCGGTCTTTACTTTTTCTACCAGTATGACTCAATTTTAAACCAAAAGTAAACAAGTGCATTTTACTGTGTCAAAGCATTCATTATGAACATAGAGTCCTAAAACATGTAAAATGTCTTCCTACTCTATTGTCAGTGCCTTACGGTTTCTACCAATTGATCCATAAACAGCCTCCAATATCTCATTTAGTCTAGGGAAAAAAACATGATAGAAAGTTATCAAAATGTCTGACATTTTTTTAATGGATTTTATAGAAACATCAGTTTCATGCGATAATGTAAAATGTCGCATCTATAATACAAAGGAATGGAGTATGGGGAATGGGGTTGGCATCGTGTCCTCATGTCCTTCAAATTTGAGGGACGAAGAGAAATTACTAGATAGTTCTTAATGCACTAGTAGTAGCAAAGAAAGAAGAGATAATCGTATTTGCTTAGATAATTTTGATTCCTTAACGTTGGCGTCTGCACTGTACTATCATATTTTCCTTGGATACTTATATTATTGGTACAAGCATTTTATCAAGTGCTCAAGTAACCCATACAAATATTTACATGTCTGTATATCTATATAGAAAAGTGATGCACTATGTAATTTTCTGTTCCAGATCTTAGTCTCATTTAACTTTAGTGTTCACTCTATAGCATTAATTTTTATAATAATTTCCATTTTTTTCTTAATTATATATGTTCAAAGTATTAATTAATTCATTAAATACCAAAGTGGGTATTTCTACTTGCTTTTTACGCCAGAAATGTAGTCTCTTTTGCTAATAATTCAATCTCAAAAATACGTTAGACTAGAGTCCATCAATGAGTTTGTATTGCAACTTGGCAGACTACAACAAACCTTGAATGTTTCGATTGCTAAAATTCTTGTTTTAAATGGAAACTAACTGCCAGCTTAAAGTTTGTATCGCGTTTAGCGACTTTGGCCATTGCTAGCGCAAACATATATATTGACGGACGTGCACTGAAGACAAATATTAAGCGAATTTATTTATATTTCCCTGACAAAAAAGTGAGCCCAGTCCCAAACTGGAGTTAAGATTTGGGGGACACAGGGCCAAAAATAAAATGTGGGAAACCAGGAATTCTGTGCTCAAGATGCAACACTGTAAACTCATTAGAAGAAAGGTAGAAAACCAGGATGTCCTTGCAGACGGGTTTACATACCTAAGCCAATGTGCTAAAATTTGCAGATTTTGAAGATAGCAGATTCCTATTATGGTCTGCCAGGTAGTTGGTAGCAATTAAGGTCCAATAAGAATAAATAGTGTATTCATTCCTCCAATTCCTTGAATTCATTCAAGATTTTGGGCCAAAACAATAACAAAAACATCAGTTTTCCTCACGAATTATCATCATCTTCATTTTCTCTGAAGTGCATGTGTCCCTATGTCAACATAGAAAACTCATGTTCAAAATGTTCTGATTTTTCGGAATTTCATCGGAATGATTCAGAATGCGGACTTTTGACTCTGCAGAACATCTGCTATATTTATCAGAGTTTCAAGATATAGGGTGTGGGTCAGACTGGATTGTGAGGAACAAAGAGACAAAGAATGGAACAGAAAACTCCTCTTTTAATGTCGCATTAATTCTCATAAGAGTACTGAAATCAAATTGTAAGGGTAAAAAATTATTTCCACAATTGTTACCATAGTTGCTAGGCAATATATTTATTCATAATACTATCAGCGGATCAATTTTAGGGCATTTATACACTATCTGCCTAAGAAATCCGAAAACCTCAAAATGTAGGTTTTTAAGTGCTAAAACATTTAAAATTTTACTGAACAGGTTCTTGAAAATTGTAAAAAAGGCTAAGAAAGAATACAAACATTAAAGAATAAAATATTAGAATAAAGATAGTAAGATCCCCAAATATACTTCACATGTCCCTGGCAATAAGTTATATTTGGTTCAAGATGCAGGGATAAATTCCAACGCAAGCAATTTTTTTGGGGGGGGGCGGGGGAGGCAGGGGTCTAAAAATTGAATTTGAATTAGGTCTTCTTGCTATTAAGCTTAATTAAAAATATTATTTCATTCCATTAAGTCCTTCCAAGGTTATCAAGTAAAAATAAGATTTTTGATCAAAGTCTAAGTTCAGTGACTCAGTCAAAAAAGTGAAAATTTAACGTGACGTGGGCCTTCTTGATATAAAAACACAGACTAAATCTGCTTTCAATCCATGATAACCTTCCACAGTTATTGGGAGGTACCAAACTTTGTGAGATATGGAACATGTACAGGGCATTCAGACGGTCATTATTACTACATTATGTCCCCTCTCTATAGAGAATATATTGAGGAATGTGGCGATAAAAGCTCAGAAAAACTTAAGTAGCCTACATCCTTTAAAGCTCATAAAATTAAGCAAGATTTTCTTTCTGCCTTGTCATTTGTTTCCGTGTCATTCTAAAATATTTTCTTTTAAAATGAACATTTTAATGGAATTACAAAATTAACAGAGAATATTACTCCTATGTGTCAAGAATTTAAATGTAGGATTGTATACGTATTTCATTTAGACATTTTTCAAAAATCTGGCAATGTTTCGCTAAAGTCGGATTTTACTCCATACTTAAAATACAGATAGTGATTATTTCGGTAGTTGGAATGGCAAAGTTAGCAGTGTGGAAGTGTGATTTGTATTTTTTAAGGCAAATGTCCAAACTCAGGGAAGGATGTGCCATCAAGCAAATTCCTGCAAAACAAAATTTCAGAGCTCTGATTGACGGAGTTCACTCTGTGAATCTTAGCAACAAGGGGAGCATTTAATACTTTTCAGATACTGCCAAGACTATTTTGACATTAGTAATCATGGACTAATGTATACGACATTCGTCGACATGGTAACAACACCCTGCATAAGGAGATATCCTGAATGAGCATTTTCATTTCTCAGAACAAAAATAAAAATCAACAAAATCTTTGGCAAGTTTGAACAACAATCTCTAATGAGTGCAAAGATGAACAGTAATGACACTTGCATCACATTGAAAAATTCCAATGAAATAACTAGAGCAGCAAAATCAGCAACTACAATTTAATACTGTATTACACATACCAATATATTTTAAAGACATAAACTTTGTATATTTGTGTGTACTGTCGATGTGGTTTGCATTATGTGTGTGTGTGCACATGTGTGTGTTGATGATATATAACAATATTAAGTTTACCAGCTATGTTTAGTTAAAAAGTGTATTCCATTCTTCAAAGAAAATGTATACTTGATTGTATTTTATTCAAATTTTAAATTCCAGTCATTTTCGATAAGCCTATATAAGTAGATAACTTATTTGCACAGAAAACATAGTTCAGAAGACGCTAATGGTATCTACTACTAACATGAAACATTACTTTAAGTGGTGCAAGGAAAGGAGACTTTGACATTTTTTCACAATTCAGGATACGATAGACTTATTAACATTGATTATTTGTGCAAGTTTTCTCTTTTAATTTTTTCATCAGGAAGCCGCGGTAGTTCAGCTGGTAGATAGTCAGACTCGCAATCCAATGGCAGCGGGCTTAACACCCGCCCAGGCCAGCTCTGGTCGTCTGCCAATAATGTGTCAAAGGTCTCATTTAGAAAAAAAAACAACAACAACAAAAATCAAAAAACAACAACAACAACAAACCTTTCTCATCGACTTCTATGGACAACTGTCATTGCTCAATTGATATTTTGCATTGTCTATCCCCATTGTTACAACTAAATATTATAGATCTTTAAAGGCAGACCACTCATTGTTTACTGGAGCATCGCTAAAAGAATATCCGCTAAAAGTTAATGACACAAATCGGTACGTTTCAGACAAAGATCAACACAGAACAGACAATTTTTTATTGATTAATTGGTGAACTATGTATTTGACAATTAAAAAAGTTGCACCATTTGTATGGCATGTCACTATCGGAATAAGGAGTTTGTTTGTCAGTAAATACTGGAGGATTAAAGCATAATACCCTCATCTATCATCATATATGAATCACAAGATCACACTCTTGCACAACAATTACATTTGGGAATATTAATGCAAGAAATATATTAAAGCATTTACCTTTCTCCAAAGCAGGTTGTCTTGTGATAACTATCTGAATACATTTTAAACGTAAGCAGTATTTAATATCACTTATTTCAAACATTATCATACATGAAAAACGTGATCACTAAATAGTTTAAATAAACACAAACCTTTCCATAATTTCTGGTCTGGGTAAGTCGTATTTTCTGTGGGTGTGGTTTCGGTGGACCTGTTGGTGTGATCAGGGGCAGAAATTCTTCTCTGCGAGCTTGTCTAGTTTGGAACCTCCATTCGGATTCAATTGCTCAATCTAGATATTCACTATGATAATCATCTCTGTCAAATCTAGTCTGCCCGTATTAATCATTGTATTTACTCTGAAAAGAAAATATTGGCAATACACATATTGTATTAAACATAATAACCGCACTGTATGCTTTACAAAAAAAAAATCAAAAATCTTTTTTAGGCCAATTTCATAATGTGAAAACTCATCATAATATGAGCACACTGATGATGTCATAAACAATGTCGCAATAAATTGTAGACTTGTATGCGAGTTTATACTAAAAATAAATGTATTGGGGTGGTTGTTGGGTGTTCACTTTTTAAGGCATATGCAGGTATTACATTTAATAGTTTCATTAAAACAATGTCAAAGTGGAATCATTTCTGACAACAAGAGTAACTTGAATGGCACATAATACTTCCGTCCAGTTTCTAATAGTCCTCAGTGTAAGCACTAGTAGGGCATGGCTGACTCTTGTGAATATTGAGAATTGGGTTCTAATGACCTTGATCTTCAGCCAAGGTATATGTCTTGAACAAACTTACTATGCATAAACCATTATTATCTTATTAGACTTACCAAGAACATGACCTCAGTCTAACTTTAAGACCCCAGAACCTATAGGTTTCTTTCTTACCCTAAGTACAAGATATCCACAAAGTTTTGGTCAGGGAACATAATCTAGAACAAAAGTTATTCTGCAAAATAACTTTATCTTTGAGCCACAATAACCATGACATTGGACTTTTAGACCCCTAAAGCAATAGGCCTCTTTCATACGTTAAGAGTGAGTCCTCCACAAAGTGTGGTCATGGTACGTGGTCTAGAACTAAACTTATCATGACAAAAATATATTTTTTCTTCTTTCAGTCACAGTGACGACCTCTGGTCTTTTGACCCCAAAATCAAGAGGTTTTTTTCTTACTCAATATGTAAGTCATCCACATATTTGGGTGAAGGTCGAAAACTGAATTGTTTTGTGCAGAAACCATTTTTTGTCTTTGAGTCACAGTAACCTTGACTTTTAATCTTTGGTCCCCAAAATCTAAAGGCTTCTCCCTTAAGTCAAGTGCAAGCACGCCACAATGCTTGTTAAGTGTAGATAGTGGAGGAGTAGAGTTTATGGTTCATACAGATATTTAGAAAATTCAAGCATTTTTAAAGACTTTTCAAGGACAAAAATTTAATTTTCAAGCACAATAATTACTTGCCTACAAAATTAGGAACAATTTTGATAATCGCATGTACAGTCCAAAAAATTTAAGTATTAACAAGAACTTCTAAATATTTGTCTTTAAACTAGGCCTTGGTGAGGACACTGTACTTCAATAGGCTTTTAGGCAAGGCGATAGGAATGCAGTGATCTGAATACATCAGTTTGGGAGTCAGAAATCTATTTTGAGGGATTTTCTAACTCCTTCCTGAGTTTTTCATGTTTAAGCAAAAACATATTCTAAGTTCATTCCTATTGTTCATATTTCATTAGTTTTATGCATTCACTCTTGCCACGCGACTTTAAAGTACTTTACTAATTGATCTAGATGAGATTTCATTAGGTACGGCTACGATATCGTAGCCTCGACTGACATTTGGATAGGCTGTGGTACTTCACAAACGATAGAAGGTGGGAGTACTAATATTAATACTAATGTTACCTCAGCTTTACAAGGCCCTAGTTATACTGATGCGGGGTCTTTAGAGCTAAGGTCAAATGAATAGGCATTGTCAGTAGAGTATCCAGATCCTGGCTATGTTGTGCCTGGCGCGCCTTCAATGGTATTTCTTCATCAATTTTAGGTAAAAAGAATATTTTTATTTTTGATTACTGTCATCAATACGTAAGTCAGTGGCAATGTTCACACCATCAGTATGACTGCTGACCTCAGCTACCACTGATTCAACGTTTTCGACAAACACAACACATAGCTCTTTGTTTATCGTTTGGCCTTGAACCCATCTGAAAAGATTAAATCATGATCAAATTCAAGTAAACTGATTTAATAATTTCTCTTGACAAAGTTTAAAAGGTGGAAAAGTTGATACAGATCGTTTTTTGTTTAGTCCTTAACTCAATTAATTGTAATTAATTCATGTGCAGAAGCAATACCAATTACATGCATATACACGATTTAAATTATTTACCAGTTTATTTCATATGGAAATGCATACTGCTTCACCCAAAGTGTTGGTGCTTGTGAATGATGTAGTAGTACAGATGCCTTGGGAACGTTTTTTGGATTGGTGGGGTACTGCCTCCATATATTTGTCTAAGGTAAGGCAATCAAACTTTTTTATTCCCAGTTTTCTCTTCTTTGCTATAGTCTCTTCTGATTCGTATATTATAAGGTACATGTCCATTTTGGATGCACACTTTCCTTCAGTTTTTAAGTCCTTTTGACATGTCATACTTATTTTTAATCCCAACACTTCATCCAAAATCCAAAATAGTGCTTAAAAGCTGTGATCTACTATATTTGGTGACAAAGTGGCTTCTTGCCTAAATTGTATGCACTACACAAAGAAGGAAAGCGTTTTATTATTGCTGCAGAGACGATGGCGGAAGCTGACTGTGTGTGAGGACTAGAGGTAGTGACCTCATGTATCTGCTGTCAGTGAAAAGCGTTGAAAGTCTATACTTCACAATAAAATTGGTTCATATCCACCTGTCCCTGATGACAAGTTCTGTGTCTACTAAGCAAATATAAAGTCCATTATGATAGATGAACTCTCGTGTTTGAAGTAGGAGTGATACATACTGTAATAGACATTTGACCTGGTCTTACATAATCTGACATAATTTGATTTATCCCATATTGCCAAAGTGAAGTTCAGTAAGTGCTGATTGTATTATCAAAGCAAAAGTATGAAAATATCAGTTGAAACAGCTCCGTGACATTTCCACACACACACACACATAACATTGTTTGTGACAAGTGAGACTAAGTACACCTGTTACTTGTACATTCAAGAGCTATGTTAGAGATTATTTACAACAACAACAACAACAACAGAAATAATATAAAAAACAAGGTTGGCTATTGGTATAACGGTGCCAACTGAGGAAGCCCAGAGAGTTGGAGTTGAATGTGTAGGGAATGAGTAGGGAACAACAAGGCTAACTGGTGCAGAATCAAAGTTTAAAGAAACGTTGGGTCTTTTGGCCACATGTGACATATGTTAATTTATATTTAGATACTACTGTATATTCTTTTATGATTTGTAACATGCCTCAGTGAAAAGGTATATATAATTTTGACAGGATAACTCTTTCTCCTGTCTAGTTACGGCAGAGTTATCTCTCTTACGTATAGTGGGGTACACGGTTCTGTCCTTGTCAAACTGACAATCTAAGATTGCTCTTTATGTCTGTGTGTTTCACACATGCTGACGTAGGACATAATTATATTTATTGAACCAAACGTTAGCATTGAAAGCTATGGAAACATAATTGGTACAATGATACCAGCATCCATTCACTGACATCATGAGGTGGTTACACTCCCAAATAAGGCTGGATACTAATGAGCAAGTAAGCAACCGAACCGAGTCTTACGGAATAAGTAAGAGAACCAACAGGGACATTGTAAATCCTTGAAAATCGGGTTTCTCACTATTTCAACGGATCTTTCATTTCTTGACATTTATGTCAGTAAAAATTATCCCCCCCCCCCCCCCGTTAAATGTTATTTTATTTTTCGAAATGTAAGCACTTTCAATGACTACTATGCGTTTTCAAGTATTGTTCTGGTATTTTCTGGAACCAACCTCAAATTCAAGCACTTTTCAAGGCAACCATCAGACTGCAAGCACTTTCCAAGATTGTGTGAACTCTAGAGTTACTGTGCAGAAACGAAATTGGTAAAAGACAGATGGATGGACATAACACTCTGCTTCATGGTGAGCGCGAAGGAAGGACAGTTAAAAATATGAATTAGTTTCCAATTTAGCCTGAATTGATAAATAATGATTAAATAATTGTTATGTATATTTAATCTATAATGTGTGTTTGAATCTAGTCCATGAAGGTAAATTGCACTTTAGATTCTGGTCACTAGTAAATATAATCTTGACAAGTATTTGAGTTCAAGGCAAGTCTTTATAACAGTTAGACTGTGTTATATCCCATTTTATTGCTTCACATCATGTTCATATATGTCAAGTAAAATGCGTATAAATAGGGATTTGTTAGCAAATAGTTCATTCATGTTTTAGATCAGTCTGTGGAAATCCATTTGAGATCAGATTTTATAGTTTGTGCCGTTGGAATCATACATAATTGGAGAGGAATTATTTACTTAATATATAGGATGGGATTATTAAAGTGCTCATTGACTTATGAATTAATACATTACTTTGGACTTTTGTGAATTCAATCAAGGACATTATGGATTGCATCATTGGGCTATATTAGGACATTCAAGACTATTGGAACTCATTCGGAACATTCTATATTGTTGGACTTGTGATTAAGACAATTAGGATTATTTGGAATTTGATTCACAATGTTGAAGGTATCTCTTGAATTTCACTTTGTATTATAGGGAAATAAACTGCTTGTTGATATTATTTACATTGTTGGTTTCACTTTCTTTCTGTTACATATTTGTATGACCTAGAGTCGTAACATAATAATGCCATGCAAATACTAATTGTGCTTAATTTGCAATAATTATTTAAAAAGTCCGCATGTATCGGGCATGGTTACGGACTGAGTTTTTCTGCAAAAAATGTAAAAATGTGCGAAAGTGTTATCTGATAACATACCTACATTTACCTTCGATTAACATGGGGCCATTTAAAAAATGTTTCCAGTAGTTGTCCACAACTAACTTTGTCATGGGCAATTTTCAAATAAGATTTAAAAAGAAAAAAAAACTTTATTGCTGATATCATGCACAAACGTATCTGAATAGAGGTTCGGGTCACTTGAAATATAATTTCATGATCGTAAACAGATTATTGGATTAGATGTTTAGTAATTATTACAACTAATGCAAATGATCGACTTCCACTGCGTGAAACAGAGTGTTTTTGATGTGAGCTCAGTTACGAAACTTTATGATGATGAACCAGAAGGGAAATCCTTAGATTTGTCGAGAAAAAACGGTATATATATATATATATATATATATATATATATATATATATATATATATATATATATATATTGTTACGACTCTATGGTCTAAGAAAAATGTAACAGAAAGAAAGTGAAACCAACAAATCAAGTAAAAATCAGCAAGCAATTTATTACTAGATAATTAAAATGAAAAATCAAAAAAAGTCACTTACAGTAATGTGTTTTGAAATCCTAATAATCCAATAAGAATGATTGTTCTAATCACAAGTCCTAAATATAGAATGTGTCCGAATTCACGGCTGTGTCCTTGAATGTTATGATGTGCTATTGGTCTCCAAAGTCCTGATGTACTAGAAATCTTGATGTGCTGATGTCAAAATGAAGTATTCCAAAATCTCTGAATAAGTTCACATAAATTCCAAAATCATCAATTAAAAATCCAAAATCCAAAAGTTTATGAGCACTGTTATAATCCAATGAATATTTAAAATAATTCCTCTCTTAGAATTTGGAATGAATTTTCACAACTGTAATAGCTCTTTACAAGACTGATGGTAATGTCAAAACTGAATAAATGTCCACCAAACATGGCATATATAAAGATTGGTCACATGACAGAATGTTCTAGAATGTGAGTCATCTTAATGGAATTCTAACGGTAAACAAAATTCAACCTTGACCTTCAAATTGAGAAAACATATTGATCAAAACAACCTAATTCAAGGACACTAGTTAAACATGTTTTTTCCTGATAACATTAAGATTTAAGCAAATATTAAAGTGAAGAAACATTTATAATTTCCTAAAATATTTATAATATTATATAAACATCATACATAACAATATATATATATATATATATATATATATATATATATATATATATATATATATATAAACCGTTTTTATCGACAAATCTATATCGGGCATGGTTATATATATATATATATATATATATATATATATATATATATATATATATATATATATATATATATACCTCTGTTTTAAGCAATTTATATGTTTTACCCTATTTTTTATATATACATTTACAGAATTTAAAAATCTTTGTCTTTTATGTGTTATCTTTTGGTAATGCATGCTTACTTTTATTTGGAAGGGTTTATCTTCCCACATTTTGTTTGGTGAAATTCTTGATTCTTTTTACTCAGCACTATATAGCCATTATTGTGATGACATCCCATTAGACGCTAACACGTACATACTAATGAAAATGTAGCAAGTCAGCTGTTTTACTTGCAATAATATACTTATAATGCTGTTTGCTGAAACTGTCAGGAAATGATAACATGAGTACCGTGAACAGCAGAATTTATATCCACCACATGTTTAATAGTACATGATATAGTCAATATCAGGGCATGGTAGAATATTGACCAGCAGGCCTGAGTGACCTTGATCTTTAGCCAAGATATGCAGTCTTGAAGTAAACTTACTGTGCATTAACCATTATTTGCTTATTAGACTTACTGTGACTGTGACTTATCACCATTAGACCCCATAATATATAGGTTTCTTTCCCCAAGTGCAAGCAATGCACAAAGTTTGGTAAAGGTCTGTGATACATAACTAACGCTATTGAGCAGAAACTATTTTTCTCCTTTGAGTCACAGTGACCTTGACATTTAGCCCCGAAATCGATAGTATTTTCGCTTTCATCAAGTGGAACTTACTGTAAAATTTCGCGAATGCAAGTGCGGTATAACTTGGGAATCATTCAGAAAAGGAAAAGGTATCGGATATATGTACAGACAGACAGACAGGGCCATAGAATAATACGCTCTGCCAAAAGGTGGGGATATGAATTCGGAGGCCGGCAAGACAGAAAAATCACATCTTGAAAACAGGGAAGAAAATAATAACATTTTTGGTACTCAATCTTTCTTGAGTTTGTAGTGTATTTTGCTTCTGAACATTTGTTAGTGTGCTATTCAGGATCCTCAGAAGATTGCATGAGGTTTGTTTAAGTGAGAATGTTACCTTGCGTGATGACAGCTTGTAATATGGCAATGCACAGTGCACGAGCGTGTGTATGGATGATATATCTATGTATGGTAAGGGTTTTTCATAATAATTTACAATAGTTTAGCTTCATGAATGTATGAATAGTCTGAATTCTGCAACATTTCGACTTTACAGTGCTTATCTAGAGAGAAATAGACTTAATGAAGTGAATCCACATGCACACAGATGTACATAAAATTATGACAAAGTCTAAATCCACCAGCTAAGTGTTGACCTGTTGATGAGATATGTTAGACTATTATATCAATCCACGTAAAATATATCCGATTTGTGCCCAGAGTGCTAGCTTTTTGGTATATCTGTAACATCGATGGTAGGAACTGGAGATGGGATAAAGACTGACAAGAGCAGCAAATAAATATATGTGAGATGAGAAAAATAAACTCTTTGACGGCGAAAACCTTCAAAGTTTTTTTCTGAGGCTGACAAAGTGTTCTCCTCCCATCAGAAACTTTCATAAGATAGTTTGTGAGGAGTCAACTTTGATTCAATTGAGACCAAGTTAGATCAGCTTACAAAACCAAATAAAAACGATGACGTTACATGAATATGTGGAGTCGAAACTGAATCAGTTAGTGACAAAAGAATGTACTGGAGGCAGCCCTGTAGAAGATGAAGCGGGGAATGCAATAGGATATGAAAGACAACATATCAGAACTTAAAGATGAAGTGGCCAAATTAATAGATGGGATTTGGGGGATCACAACTTGAATATGTAAACCTGAAAAGCCAACTCGAAATATTAGAAAAGATAAAAACACAAGCCAGTCAGAGTATGTTACTGTGCTAAAGGTTGAAGGCATGTGTTTACATTACATTCACGGACTCAAACAATACGCACGCATTGACAAAATCATAATCTACAGTGGATAAGATTGAGAAGAGAAGGACTCTGCATAACAATGTGTATGAAAAGAAATCAATCTGTTGAAAAATACGTTGAAAGTTAACGTTTCGTCGTATGGCATTAGTGAGGCGCATCGCTTTGGCCAGTTCAGTGACGAGTCCAACATACCAATCAAATGTACATTTGCGTCTAAGATGAACAAGCTGGATTCTTATTAAGCAACTATATTACGGTAGTAGGGTCTTGTTGAATGAGTGCCAGAATGTGATACGGTTTGTTTTCCCTCTACTGTATCAAATCAAAATGTATTCCTCTGATGTATTTTTCATCTTCTGCTTTGCCCCTCTCTGCATGATGCCATATATGCATATGAAGGAGAGCTAATGAAGCTCCTTTTATTTTTTCCCGGTCCCCATGTCTAGATCTCTCTATTTCAAATAAGAGGCTACAGTTGCATTTTTAACAATGTAAGGAAGAAGAAGACTCCATTAAAGGGTGTCACTGAATTGTGTGTACGAAATTACCTTTGTATTATATATGAACGAAAGGTCAGATGGGTTTCATTGCCGTGTACAGCTTTACAAGGGGCTGCATAGTTTCAACATTGGCTGTTGCAAAGTACTTATTTCTGTTCACTTACTGGTACACACTCTAAGCGCTGGCAGAGCGGGATCCGTTTACCTCGAGCTCTCTGGCCGTGAATTTCAATACGATAATAGTATTATAGGGCTATTTTTCTAAATATGGACACAATACAGACAAGTCTTGTTGGGGAGCTGTCCACTTCACGGAAGCAATTTTCAGCTGTAGAGCTGTTACAGCCGAGCCTTCGAACTCTGTGGGGTTGTGTAATCCGGGAAGTCCATTAGGAAATGTTTTCAGGAGAAACAGGCTCGAAAGAAGGATCAGAGATGAAAACAAGGGATATTGAAAAGGAAAAGTTAGAGATAGAGCGGCAGGTAGAGCAGGAAAGAAGGGAATTTGAGAAGGAGATGATATTATTAGAAAATCAAATCGATGGAATAAAGATAACATTTGAGAAGGAGAAGATAAATTAGAAAAGCAAACCGAGGGAAGAAATATATAATTTAAGAAGGAGAAGACACACTTAGACAAGCAGGCAGGGAAGACAATAATAGGATGGAAAATGGAAGCAGAAAAGGAAACTTAGAGAGGGAGAGGAAAGAAACGTTCGAAACCACAGAGTTAGAAGACAGGAATATGGAGAGAGAGAGAGAGAGAGAGAGAGAGAGAGAGAGAGAGAGAGAGAGAGAGAGAGAAAGAGAGCACAAAGGAAAAATTGAATTATTAAAGGCTAGGAAAGAGGGGGGAAGACTTTAAATCGAGCAAGTTAAAAGGCCTCAACTTATTCGCCTTTGATGACGATATAAATAATATGGATAACTATATGCACAGACTTGAACAATATGCCACTGCCCAGAAGTGGAGAAAGGATGATTGGTCGATCCATCTCAGCGCCTTACTGAAGGGTAAAGGTCTGGATGTCTATTCGCTTCTACCCTCGAACGACGCATTAGATTATGAAGCTCTAAGAAAGGCATTCCTAAAGATAAATGCGCTAACTGAGCAAGGGTTCCGGAAGAAGTTTAAATATAGTAAACCTGAGAGAGGGAAACATTCGCTCAGCTCGTCAGTAGAACTGAGAATTATTGACAATGATGGATTGAATGTGGCAATGTGGAAAATAAAGTTCGTGGGTCTGACAGACTTTCTACTCAGAGCCTAGTTGTTAGCCACTTGTACTAGGGAGTTGTACCTGTTTCTGAGGGAAAATCCTTCACGAATATCAGTGAAATGCCTACACAAGCAGACTATTTCACCGATACACGGGGAGGTACCCGGTATGTGGCCTTGGAAGACAAAAAGTCAAGTAATCAGTGTAAATGCCAGAAACTTCGAGAAAACGAAAAAACTGGTGATAATAAAGGTGGATGTTTTAAGTCTGGAAAGGGTGTTAGTCATAGGAACTAACGTTGATTTACGTGCAAGAAATGGGACCACATCTCGTCCGTTTGTCTGAAGTTGTCCAAAGAGTAGCGGTTGCTACTGAAAGCAGGGGGTTGTCGGGAGGTGACAAAGCGTGGCTATTATCTGTCTGATAATTCGGGAACGAATAATGCGAGCACGATATACGATTGCGCATCTCTTTCGCAGATCAGTCGAGATGTTACTCAGTCAATCGGCACTTGTCTTTTCCTGGAGGCGCTGGTGCCGACAGCTAGTGATACCACCAACTGTCAAGAAGTAATGGTCTTACACGACACCGGGTGTACGGGTGTTATTGTAAAGCGGAGTCTCGTTAGGGATGGCCAAAATGCTTGGATGGAAATCCCCGTTTATGTTATTAGATCAGATGATTGATCGCATTCCAGTCTCGCCTTTCCTGACCGGAACCGTCGAAGTGTTGTGTATGGACAATCCCATATACGACTTAACAATTGGAAATGTCTAGTCTCCCAAATATGATATAATTTAGTTTTCTCAATGTACAAGATGTCGAAATTAGGCCGCAGGCGCGAGCTGGGATACAGCCACTATGAACATTGAAAGTTCTGGAAGCCGCGATCGATATCTCATGCGATGAAGTTACGTGGATACACGGACATGAGTCCTTGAGCGCGAGCGCAACCGTGGAGAAAATTGTGTCCATTACTGCCAAACATTGTAAAGGCGGGAGAAGATCGAAGTTTTACGCACGAAAGGATTAATGTACAGAGAATTTACCACGTCAGATAGTATAAAATTCTTCCAACTGATTGTTCCCCAGAAATTCAGGTTCCATGTACTTAGAGTAGCGCATGAGTCCAGTATGGCAGGTCACTTACACATGGAAAGAAAAAACAACCGATAGAGAATTCGCCGAATTTTATTGGTCTGAGGTAATTATTCTTCTGGTTGTGCGACGTTTGCCAGAAGACCGAGTTGAAGGGAAGAGTAACAATAGTACCCTTGGGCCAAATGCCTTTAATAGATACCCCATTTAAAAGGGTACCCGACGATATTGTTGTACCCATATTTCCTGTCACGGACCGAAAAAAATCGGTATGTCCTCACCCTTGTGGATTACACAACTAGATACCAAGAAGCTGTAGCATTACCAACGGTACGTTAAAACAAAAGTTATATCGGATGTGCGCGGAGAGAACGTGATATTGGGACCGATATTTAAATGCGATTTTTGTTCGCGTATTCCGAGGTACCGCACGAAAGCTTATGAGGACAAGCAGGTCAAAGTTGAAACTGACTACAGAATTTACATGGGCTGAAAATATTTCATGCAAATAAGTTAAAACGAATTCTAGAAAGGTCCGAAGATACTATAGGAAAAGGAGTATTTAACGTGGTATGTACTGCGGTTATCGAAGAGAGGTCGGGTGGCGAACTAAAACAAGACCCTAGTACAGAAGAGTGCCCCCAGGGGCTGGGAATAGAAGGAATATATAAGGTCAACGTGTCTCAGAGTTACTCGAACGCCAGCGTCGACAAATCGCAGAGATTTTAAATAGGGATCAGGTCATACCTTGTTAATAAAGCATAAAATATATTTTTAAGTACTTCAGAGCGAATATGAATTAAAGGCTATGCAATACCCTTAATGCACCGGAGACAATCAACGAGGAAGTAAATACAATGCTGGACCTGGGATTGATTGAAACCTCAAACTCCCAGTAATCGTCCACCGTGAAGCTGGTCAGAGAGAAAGATGAACAAACCATTTTTGGATAGACTTTCTTCAATTGAAGAAAATTACCATGCTCGAATCGGAACAGATGCAAGATATTGAGTGTTTGTTTCGAAATGGGCAAGGCATCAATATATTTCGAAATTTAGATATCAGCAAAGGATATTGGTAGGTGCCCATTACTGATGATGCTCGCGCGTTAACGACATTCACGATCCTTAAAAGATCTATATCATTTTAAAGTCAGGCGCTTTAGTTTGGTCAACGCAGGCGCGTCGTGCTGTCGTTTTATGCTCACATTGCTAATAGACATGGAAAACGTACATAGTTTCGTTCACGATATTCTGGTGTATACGCATACTTGGGAAGAGCGTCTTGATCAACCTGTTTAACAAACTTCGCAAAGCCAATCTCACAGCTAGACCCACCAAGTGTAGTATCGCATATTCTAACTTGGAATGATTGGGACATCTAGTAAGTGTGTCAGTGCCATTAAAACCCTGCCATCACAAAATTGAAGCTATCAGAGACGCTTCTAGAGTAGAAACCAAAAAACAGGTTCGATCATTTCTTGGATTGGTAGAGTTTTATATGAAATTCGTTCCAATTTTTGCCGCTATATCTAGTCCCTTAACGGACTTGACAAGGACAGGACAACCCAATACAATGTCTTGGGGTTCATGTCAGGAGAGAGCTTTCAACGCTCTTAAGAGAAATTTGATAGATGCACCAATCCAAAATTATCAGAGTTCAATAAATTATTCATGTTAAGAACGGATGCTCGGATTAGGAGCAGTTTTGCTACAGGAGCAAGCAGGTGTAAAGTTACCCATCGCTTTTGCAAGTATAAAATCGATTTCTTGGTAGCAAAACTACACCGTTATCTAAAAGGAGTATTTGGCAAATGGTGCAGGGAATAGGAAAATTTCACACATACCTTTTCCTAAGAGAATTTGTCCTTGAAAGGTATCACCAGCCCCTCGAGTATTTAAACAAGTGAAAGTCGCCAACTCAAGATTGATGCGTTGGGCGTTGGCTTTACTGCCGTATCGCTTCCGGATAGAGGCAATCAGAGTTTGAGAAAATATAGGGGCTGATTACTTGAGCAGAGTCTGATTTGCAAATAATCCTAGCAGATCGTCCTTTTAGCAATGTGTCCTGGTAATGTAAATAATAGTTTCAGTTTGTACTTTGTTTTGGATCAGATTCCGCGATTGTCTAAAAAGTGTTTCCACTTTTTTTAAGAGAGATGTATTGTCACAGAATTGTAGGTACGAAATTGTCTTTGTATTATATTTTATCTAAACTGTAGATGGGTTTCTTTGTCGCGTACAGCGTTACCTAAAGGTGTATAGTTTCAACCTTGGCGATTTCAATATACTAATTTATGTTCACTTACTGATGCACGCACAAAGCACCAGCAGCGGGTGTTCCGTTTACCTCGAGTTCTCTGGCCGTGAATTTGATCACGATCAAGTATTGTATGGCTATTTTTCTAACAATAGACACAATACAGAAAAGTCTTGTTAGAAAGCTGTCCACTTTGCGGAAACAATCTTCAGCTGTAGAGCTGTTACGGCGACTAGTCGAACTCTGTGGGGTTGTGTAACCAGAATACTGCATTCAGTGGTGACGTTGGTTCGAGGGACCATACTGGCTAACTCATTATGAGGGGCCAAAGTTTCTTTACCAACGGTTAGGGGTGAGGATGTTACAAGCCAAAAGCATAAGCACCTTGTTGAGAACGCTATAATAGTGCTGGGTTGTATGGTTCATTTTGGTTATTTAATTGGGTTTCAAACATGACTCCTGGTCTAGGCCCACAGTTTATTCCTTTACGACATAAGACAACCAATGTGAATCAAGTTTGGACATGTGTAGGATCTACATAGTGACAGTTAGTCATCATCATCATCATCGTCATCATCATCATCATCCTTCTTCTTCCTTACTGAACAATTATATTCATCATGTCATTGTCAATAATCGTTTTATCAACATCATATAATCACATAGTTATCAGTTAATCAAATAAACAAGCAACCAGTCAATCAGTAATCTTTCCTTCTTATCTGCTAGAGAGTTTAGAGACTCCAGCTTTCAAAATTTATATTAGAACTGAATGTTACTAACATTGGTAGCATACCATTAGCTATGTGACTGATACAAATAATGCTTGATTTTTTAATTGATAAAGATAACATTTTCTCAGAAATTAGCATTATACTGAATTCTTGTGTTTTACAACAGTTAGTGTTTGCATCTTCCATATCATATGGTGACTTTAACATTTTTACTAGCGATAACAGCCCTGCACAGAGCACAAAATGGGGAGGATAGCAACAATAATCTTGATTTTCTTATTTCTATCCCGAGAAACAGTGTTTGCTTCTTTAAACATTTTCTAAATTGACCTATCGGATTTTAGGATAATGCTCTACTGGCTAATTAGCATATATATTTCTTTAAAATGGGAGTTGGTGTGGGGATAAGCCGGCTTTCTCCTTTAAAAAATAATGATGATTGACAGAGGACATTTAAAGGCAGGTCTCTCGTATAAACAATGGGTTAAACCAAACATAGCTACTCTCAGCGATAAACATATTATATTGACAGCATACAAATTGTGTGATGATACTTTTGAAAAATAGTAAGAAATAATGAATATTTATTTCTTCCAAACAGTGGAATAATTTATGAATATATGTAGAACATGGCTGTAAGCTTCCAGTTCTCAAAGTCCAGTAGTATTTAGTATTTTCATTTTAAGTGTTATAGATAATGCAAATTCCAAATACAATCTGAAATTGGACAGCACAACTCAAAAGACCTGAAAGGTGAAATAACCAAGGAGTGCTCGAGGCAGTGCCGCTTGATTGATAGTTGGATTACCTTATAACTGGACTCCAGCTGAGCGGCTCTGCAGTTAGTGCCAACTGTGGCCACTTGGGTGTAGCTCTCAGATCATGAAATCAATTCAATATTGAGCATTGGAATAACAGTAAACACAAGATGAACTTGGTTTTCATTTTAGATCTATTTCATACATGTATTTGTTTTCCACAAATTGTTCATACTCTTTCAGAGATACATTTCCTTTACAATTTCTTTGAGAACAGAGACTGTCATCGAGAATTTGGACCATTTTGTCTAGCTTAGTTTAATATTTTTAAAACTTTATTTTAAAATGTTTAATATAATTTTCAACATCGCGTTAGTATATTTGTTAACTTTGAAAAGTTCCAGCAGAAAAAATTCTTATGTTTACATAAAATACTGTTGCCTATAGATGTCTCTTATATACTTGAAAGCAGTAAAATTAATTTCATGACGTTGCAACTTCTCACGAGAAGATATGCACATTGTTAAAAGATTGGCTTAAAATTACTGGAGAAAGAATTGTTAAGATTGATAAAATATATTTAGAAATTGGTTATATACATTCACACATATTAGTCCTATCTTCAGTAGTTCTTCTTACCTAGATGTATTACAGACTTAAAATAACCATATTATGCTAGAGAAGTGATAACTATTTACCTACAGAACAATTTTCCCTATATAAAAGAAACAAAATTTCAGAAATTTTAGACACTGCAATGTTACCATACAACACTGTCGTAATAATGTGACACAATAATCAATAAGGTATAGAATTTGAAAACAAAATATATGAATGTTTGTACGTAACTTATTTGATATGCTACATTATTAGAGATACTAGTTTTTATTTCTCTAGTCCCTAAACATTTCTTCCTTTCAGTGATTTAGTACAAAGCAAGTTAATGTCAACTTGTTAAAAATCACATGTTATGGCCCATAATCACATCTTATGGCCCAGAAACACATGTTCAGTAGTCCACTAGCGGGGGGTGGGGTGGGTATTTTATAAATTTGATGAAAGCTCTTGAAGTTCAAAATATTTGAAATTGTATATGCTATGTAGTACAACTGTTGCAGGAGAAACTTTGGGTTCCTAACAGACCGCTTGACCGAGTCAAAAATGGGGTAAAACTGTTAGGGATCGTAAAACTCGGTGAATAGCGTCGTCTGTGGGCCATTGGAATTTCAATTACACGCTAGTTGACTGATAGTCGCCACGTTAGGCTTAAAGACCTGATATTAAACGGGAGGTAAATATATTAGACATGGTTATATGTTTTCAGGTTAATGAATTGCAGGCTTAAAACATTCATTTATTTTCATTTGAAGCAAATGTATCAATGGTCTTGCACGGTGTTTGTCTGTACCTACTGATTCTAGTTTGTTTATCTCTGTTAACTTGCCTGTGGGTTCATGTACTTAGTACATTTTAGTTAGGGTTTAGTTAGCCATCATTTATGTAAATATTACATTATTGATAGGGTTTACTTAGTTATTGCATTTATTGGAGGGATGAGGGTATTCTTTACAGTGCATTATATTTCGATAGCACCTGTTATCTTGCCCAAATATTGACCTATTGAAAACAGTAACTGAAATACTGCTCAGCGGTGGTCCCAGTGGATCGCTGACAAATTAGATTGCAAACAATCTGACATCAATTGTGCAATCACCTATTTACTTCCTGTTTGCACACGTTCTTCCTGATTAGAATCTGACACCTGAACAAATTCCCATACATAACATTTGCAATTATTATATTAACTTGCTATAATGTATTGTTTTATTCTTTCCCCGATTTTGGCTGTTTTCAGAAAGTAATCAGCAGTTCTACCGCTGTATGTTTGTCATTTTGATTATATATATATATATATATATATATATATATATATATATATATATATATATATATATATCTATATATATATATATATATATATACATATATATATATATATATATATATATATATATATATATATATGTGTGTGTGTGTGTGTGTGTGTGTGTGTGTAATCAAATACTTCGAGCTATTCGATTTTAATCTACATTGGCAGGGGGAATATCACTTTTTAAGAGTTCCACCACAAGAAAGGCATTTGAAGATTATGCAGAAGAAAAAACCAGAAAATTATTGCTCAGTCCCCTTTAAATTGCCCGTGGGTTCATATGATTAGTACATTATATTTAGGGTTTAGTTAGCTATCGTTCGTGTAAATAGTACATTATTGATAGGGTTTACTTGGTTATTGAATGTATTGGATGGATGAGGGTACTTTTACAGTGCATTAGATTTAGGTAGCACCTGTTATCTTGCCCAAATATTTACCTGTTGGAAACAGTCATAATAATACTGCTTAGTGGTGATCCCAGTGGACTGCTGACAAATTAGACAGCAAACAATCTGACATCAATTGTACAATCACCAATTTACTTTTTCATGTTTGTCCAAGTTCTTACTGATTAAAATCTGACACCTGAAAAGTGTTTCATAAATAACATACACAAATAATATTTAAAATTCCTATAATCCTATAATTAATCTTTAGTCGGCAGTTGTATTATATATATATATATATATATATATATATATATATATATATATATATATATATATATATGTATAATTTTAACGGCAAAATCTTGATTACATATATATGGGGGGGGGGACATCACTTGTCAAGGGTTCCACTACAAGAAAAGAATTACTATTAAACAGAAGAAAAAAACATATGCTCAGAACCCTTCCATGACAGAAGAAAAGCGCACATATCAACAAGTAAATTGAAATACAAATATCCCTCTGTTCTTCTTGTCATATTTTGTGTAACAAAATACAGGGGTGGTCTGTAGTGCATGCTACATTTAATATCCGTGAAAATATTACTACTTAGAACTAATAATTTAAAGCTGTATCCTGTAATTGGTATGCATGTCTTTTAATTTTCAATTTTTAAGTGTGCCTAACTTTGAACGATAAGAATATATTTCAGTAAAACCTTCAATACACAGTTTGTTTACATCAAAGAGCATATCCAAGTTTTGAAGTACAGAACCGTGTAATCTGATGTCTAATTGTTATATAAAGTTCTTTCAAGAGGTGTTAGGCAGAGTGCTAATAAATGATCTATATCTTTGATTCATATACCAGGATGCAATTAGCCACGTAACAATTAAAGACAGGAAATCTTTCACAGATGACAAATTGCAAAACCACTTAGAATCTTCAAAATAGGTGATGGAGAATTGCAACTGCCAGTGGGAAAGCCGAAAGTTGTGCAACATCATCTTCATGACAACATCATGATGGATTTGAAAAGGTTATTTTCCATGGTTATTTGTTATGCCGGCAGTGCTGTTCGCTCACAGGATGCCATTATACATAAATAACATTGATGAAAATTACATTATCAATATATGACCATAAATTCTATTTATCTTCTTAAAATTACCAAGACCATCTGATTGCATCCGAATACATCTGTTTCAGAGACATTTTTGTCTTGCCCGATGCTTAGATGTATAAAAGACGTTGTTTTCGATTGGCTATTTCACTTACACGTGAGCAGTTGGGTGAAAATTGGATTTTGTTAAAAAAGATTTGCTTATTGGACCCACACGTTTTTGGTCATTAACACTTTTGATTCCAAATCTCAAACTAACTATACTGTTGTCAAATATCCATATGCCCATGTGCAGTTCCGACCGGTCTGTTTTAGATCTAATTGCAGCAAGTGTAAAATCTGGACAAAACTCATGTTATGGAACCGGTAATCTTCGACCTAAAAGTCTTGCACCATTCAGACGTACCAACATAATGATTTGTATCGTTAGCATATAATACAAATTATATGACTGTACTAAAAAGTGCATGTGTCCACGTTTTGATATAACATCTATATACATTTCAGTTACAATTACACTATGATAAAAAAATAATGCAGGATTGAAGAAATGGTTTTGTCCAGGAAGGGCGATGATGAGTGTGCTGGAGAAATAACAGAGTGTCGGGAAGGGGTATGAGAGTGTCAGGATCAAGTGTTTCAAAACACAGGGGGTAAACGTCAAACCCACAACCAATACCTTGAAGTTCAAGTGGATGAATGTTATGCCGATTGGGGAGGGGGTAGTTTAACATATTGAGGTTCCTTGCCAAACAATATAGAGGACAGAATAAAGAAAGATGGATTTGTCCTTCATAATGAAATATCGTAAAGAGCAGTAGATCAACCAACGCTGGGAAATGTATCATATTATTCATGACTTCTATTAAAAATTGGAGTGTAATGGTAAACCAATATATTCACAATCACAGAAAAGCAGGCAGTTTTTGAGATCTATTAGTAATACCCATCTTCTCTCCAAGTCTGCAAGAGCAAACAAAAAAGAGAATTCTGTGAGAAAGAGATGGTTTTATTATATTCTATCTAGACATATCTTCTTACAGAATTCCGTTAGGGAGAGATTGTATGATAAATTCTACATTATAGACCTATCTGATAACATGATTATGTAAGGAAGTGTTTGTATGATAATTCTTTCTCTTGGTCTGAAATGATAATATAATTTTCTTAGGGAATGAGTGTATGATATTATTTTATCTGGGTCTGTCTGATAGAAGAATTCTGTATGAAAGTGACTGCATCATAATTGTTTTGTTCTGTTTGTCTGCCTGATAACAGAATTCTTTTAGGGACGGTCTTTATGATAATTCTTCTCTGGGTCTGTCAGACAACGAATTCTGTTTGGAAGTGTATGGTAATAATATTTCTCTATCTTCCTGACAACAGAATTCTGTTCGTCAGGAATTTATATGATAATATTTTCTCTGGGTATATCTGATAATGGAATTCTATTAGGGCGGGACTGTATTATATTATTTTCTCTGGGTGTCTGAGAGAATATAATTCTGTTAGGGAGACATTGTATGGCATTATTGTCTCTGGGTCTGTCTGATAGCAGGATTCTTTTTGAAAGTGATTGAATGATAATAGTGTTTTATATCTGTCTGAAAACAGAATTCTGTTCGGGAGGAAAGTATGTGATAATATCTTCTCTGGGTCTGTCTGATAACGTAATTCTGTTAGGGTGGGACTGTATGTTATTTTCTCTGGGTCTGTAATTCATTATGAAGGGATTGTATGATAAGAGTATTTCTCTGCATGTCGAATAACAGAATTCTGTTAGTGAGGAATTATATGATAATATTTTACCTGAATTTGTATGATAAAGTAATTATGTTTGGGAGGGATTGTATGATATTTCTTTCATTTGACATTTGTTAGGAAGTGATTGTATTATAGTATTTGCAATTCGTCTGTTTGCATACAGAATTCTGTTAGGCCCTTTTTACTATGAAGTGATTGTTTGATAACATGATACTGAATATAAAATGGAAAAAAAGTTTCTGAAAAATACAAAGACTGTGTCTCGTTCATTAAATTGCAATATATACTGGCACTTTAAGAGTATTTATGCAAATATTTAACGAACTTGACAGTATGAAAACCGTAAAATGGAAATGAAAGCTGTTTTATGTAGATATCATTTTTCTTCTTTCAGTCATAGTGACCTTGACCTGTGACCTTTTGACCCTAATACCCACAAACTTTGGTTCAGGACTGCGATGTAGAACTAATGTTATTGTTATGAAACCACTTTTCTTCTTTCAGTGAGTGATCCTGACCTTTAACCTTGTCACCCCAAAGTCAATAGCTTTCTTCCTTACCCTAAGTACAAGACTTCCACAAAGTTTGAGGTATGTCATGTAGAACTATTGTTATTAATCACACGATTTTTTATTTTCATTCACAGTGACCTTGACCTTTCATCTTTTGACTCCAACATCAATACAATTCTGCCTTACACCATATGCAACCCATTCACTAAGTATGGTAAAGGTCTGTCATGCAGAACCAATGTTATTGTGCAGAAACCAGTTTTGTTCTTTAAGTCACTGTTGACCGTTGACACCAAAATCAATATGATTCTTCCTTACTCAAAATGCAAGCCATCCACAAAGTTCGGTAACTCTGAATAGTGGACAATCTATGTACGGACGGATAGATGCACAAATCAAATATTTACGACCAGAGAGGCATTAATACCTGAAAGATTTACTTCAACATAAAAGGTGTCTATTTCCTCATGTCAACAAAAACGATGCCACCAACGATGATGACTGGAATACATGGGGTATAGCATAATTTCTCCTGCTCTAAGTGCAAGAGAGCTTGTAATAATAATAATAATAATAATAATATTAATAATAGTTAAATTTTGGACTATGCTCAGTAGTTTAAAATAGTTAAATATCGAGGACGTTTTCCCAGGTCATTCAATAATCACGTTATCCACATACACTATTCTGTTCCATGCTGTTGACGTGAATTACCTATAACAATATTTGCAATCTTAACGCGCAGTAAAAATGTTATGTTTTCCTGGTTTGCAGCATCAGTTTAATGTATGTTTGGGGCAAACAGGTTATTAGTGCCTGAGCCTAATGAAAAAGGCAGACAAGCTATGAAGTTGCTTTTTATGTTGTTGTTTTTTTGTTGTTTTTTTTTTCTTTTTTTCTCACTCAGACTCTGAATTGATTATAAGCTTGTATATATTTTGTCATGCTTAATATTTTGGCTGGAAGACAGCACTAGTAGAGTTTATCTTTTCAGACATCCGAGTCTCTACAGTGATACACCACTGTGTCATGGAACCTTCCTTTGCAAAAATACAGTCGAACTACCGGATAAATCTTTTCCAACTGAATTTATAAATACATTTTTCAGCATTTAAGAATTTCACACAAGTTTGATTACACTGCAGATCTGTACCATCATGAATTTCCTTTAACAGCTGACTACTTTATATGTTTCATATTTGCATAGGGTGTTTTGTTAATATGTGTAAACACAGCTATATGTCGAGACATAAACATGTATATGTTTCCATGCACTTTTGTTCTTTTCATTTATTTGTGCTATATTGCTATATGAAGGAGTTTCTTGATAATGTGTAGTTTTGTGGGGTTAAAATAATTTTAATAGTGTGATTTATTTACCTAATATTATTGCATTGCTATATCTTTTTCTGGCGCTAGTTTCCAGTCCAATGATATTATTCCCTCCTCCAATTCGTAACTGGAGGTATAGAATTAAAAAAAACATTTTCATAGACTAATACTTTAGTCCATTAGCAACAGGAGCAATATCTGCTTCTTTGACGTGGACCGAGACTGAAGGACATCAGAGCGGTGGGAATAGTGCAATAGTATCAAGTACGTTTTAGAAAATTAAAATTAATTTACCCCCCCCCCAAGAAAAAACAATTAACAAAATACATATTAAGAAAAGTACACTACCTGATATTGTTGCATTGCTGAATTTACCAGCCAGATGGGATGCTGATGGCCTGAGATAAGCTGTCAAGTGAACATGCTATTGTTGTCAGTATGATGTTCAAAGATTCCGCCTTCCACAGATTGAAGTGGGCAGCCGATAAAAAGATCGGTACGCGAGGCTATTATAACTTGTGTCCGCGCCTTTATTTCCAAAACTTCGGAAGCCTTGACGGGGAGACTGACCCAGGTCCCTGCCGAAATCCCCAGCTGGGATGCACCCGAATCCAAACTGTTGGGCTTAAGGGGCCAAGCGAATAGATCCTGTACCTATTGGTTGAGACCAGAGTCCAAAGCGTAGAAGCGAGCACAGACCACCCTTTCTGTTGTCTGGGTCCATCATGGCCTTAAGACAATTTCCGAGCCCATTCCCTCATTTTCGCTGAGGAAGGGAGCATCAGCAGGTCCGACCTGTACCGTGCCCCAGAGAGCATCTTCAAACTGGAGAGGGTCCTAACCTAGGAAGATCCCGAAGGTTTGGGACACATATATAGGGAAATAGGCAGTAAACCTCTTTTATCGCCTTATCAAAAGTTCATATTTCATGCTCCTCTCTCACCTGACCCAGAGGGTGGCATTAAGAAGTATAATCCAACTTAAGAGAAGGACCAGGTGTGACAGGTTCTTCCGAGAACTCGTCTGCGTCAACAAAAATCGAAATTTCGTCATCTTTTCCGTGCCCTGGGAGGATGTCAGGACTATTTCATATCATCTTCCTCCTTGCAGAAGGAGGGTTCTTTAGAGGAGTTCGTCGTGTGTAAAAACTAATATTGCATATCGCAAAAGCTTGGGCCCAGCGTAATCTTGAGAATTTCTATGATTTGACCATTTTCTTCCATAAATCTTCTGAGTTTTATCACAAGAAGAAATACATGAAGGCCAGACTTTTCATTTTTAGCGAATCCTGAATATCTATTGCTGCCTCAAGCGTCGTGCTAAAAAGACGTGGAGTGCCCACAACAGTCATATCCATGACCCCACACCCAGATAGGCTGGTTGTGATTTTTGGGTCACCGAATTGCAACTGTTGTTTGGCTACAAAAGCTTTTTGCTTTAAGATGAAATTTCACAAAGCATTCTTTGCGGGCCCAGTTTGGCCGAGCGTTGAAGGTTTATCGTCTTCTTCTCTGTGATATCTATCCAAAGTTTGATGATCGTAACGGACCAGTTAGTGAATACGCTGTAATTAACATTAAATATAAGTCAATATTATCTTATGTATATATATATATATATATATATATATATATATATATATATATATATATATATATATATATATATATATATATATATATATATATTCGTGAAATAATTATCGTATTTTGTATCCACTTAAAATTATCTCAAGCCTGTGCATCTGAGACCAAATTATCAGCTATTTAACACTGGGTGGAAATAGTACTTTTTATTTCTGATTATTAAATCTACATTGAAAGTTTGTTAGCGGTACAAATATCTTGAGGAATGACGGATATACAATTTTGGATAAATAAGGAAATAGTGAATTGGGTAACAGGGGATGTGGGGGTTGCGCTGGGGTTCGAAATGAAACATATTGGAAATGGTAATGCACTGATGAACCTATTATTTAATTTCGCGCTGGTGTCCGTCAAATATTTTCTCCGATCTTAAAATTAAAATAGTCAACTCTTTGATTAAAATTTCACATATTTTTCTTTCCCCGTAAAATGACTGGTAGTGAATATAGCGAAAGTAAAAAACTTGTGAAAATCACCCGCCATACAGAAGGGGTTGACAACTGAAAAAAGCTGCGGCGCAGTAGTTGATGTTAAATGCACGAGGGAAATACTAATGAAGGAAGTGGAGAAAATTGTGTTGGAGCACCAACTGTTAGGTCCGAAGTTGTAAATGTTTAACTTAGAGACTTTGAATATTCACTTTGAATATTCAGCAATTTTTTTTTTATATTTTTATTTTTGTTTTTTGTCATTAAGGCTCAATATCATCTGCCATATCAACATTGGCTTTCGTTCTAATCCTTTACCTTCTGTCCTTTTGTATTGTATATCTTGTAATCTCGAACTACATATTTATGAAAAAAAATGTGTTTAAACTAAACAGCTATTTAGAAAAATGTCAACTAAGGCGTTGCGATTCATTGGATGTCAAATCGGATTACTTTACATGCAACGCTTGAAGCCACATAGGCCATGGGAAAATAGTTTTACCTAATTAAACAGAACATAATTTTATTGATATGACTTATGCAAAAAACACCTAGTTGATAACATACATAATTCATATACAATACACTGTTGCATAAATTAATTAATAAATAAATAAATCAATAAATAAATAAATAATTAAATGACGAAAACATCTACATATCGAGGAAGTACATTGTGGATGTGCAGTAGCTATGAAAATGTATGACAAAAAATGTTTTATTAAATGTTTTGTCAGATTGATATGATATCGATGCCGTCGGTAAGATGTTGCGCGATGCCCGATTGTAAACCAAACTGGATAGAGACATGTACTTATCGGTGTCTTATTAGTAATTGAAACAGAAAGGTGTAACTGAATTAATAATTGAAATATAAATGCGATACATGCTATAACAAGGAAAACATTTTTGTGCATTTACATTCAGAAACAGTAAGTGTAAACTTTGAAGTAGAGATAACGTTAGATAATCATATGGTTGTAGTATATCATGCCTGCTTTAAGAACCCAACATCCTAGTTGCACGACAATATATACTGAGCTAAAAAGGATTGGTCTTTGTGGATGGATTTTTCCTTTTGAACCATAGACAATTATTCCAGGTGTTTTGTTTTGTATAGCTTTTCAGTGCTTTGCATATTAAATCTACGCAACAACAAGACCTTGTAACTTAAAATACCAAAACTATTTACACAGCCTATTAAAAACACAGGGTTAAGAAGTATATCTTTATAAAGGGAGTACATAATTGCAAAGGAATTAATTAGTCATACTTACTCATTAAACTTGACGTACATAATCAGTATGTTTTATGTTAGGTTTTTAGACCTATGTAAATCGCATGACATACTTGATAGCGTTTTTTCAAAGGACCAGAAGCCTGTAAGCGATATCGCTTGCAGATAATAGTTCAACAATAGCATGTTTAGCATTATTATCAAGAGCTTTTGTATAAACAAAATAGAGCACGTTTTGAACTGTAGTATCAGCATTTGGAAGTTTTCACAAACTTAAGATGCTAGCGTCAATCTTCAGAATACTATCATTTCCGCTATAATTGCAATGCAAATACATGATACCTACTATGCAATTCTTACGTGACAGTAGGTATGTATTCCAGCCATTAATAAGCACTGTTTTATTCTGTTAGAAGATGTTTACATGATATATAAAAATGAAATTGCTCAGTAATAATCTTACCCCTAAGTAATTGCATCGCTCACCAGTATTGCACACAAGTGTCCTTGTGACGCCTATCACTATTGTCTTAGGCAAGAAAATATCGTTGTTTGTCGGAAAAGCAAAAGATGTATGCCTCTTTCTTTCAAAAAACTGAGCCAAACGCATACTTTAACAGTGTAGTAAATAAAGAAAGAGCATAACTAAGGGATCCGACCTAATTGCTAAATGAACACGACTGGTTATAACATCATCTATAATTCAGACTAGTTGTTGAAAATTTCGTTCAGCAGACAGATACTATAAGTCAAAATTTTTTAGCGACGATAAAAGTTGAACTAATTTAGAGAGGAAATTTTTGCTTATTTGCTAAAAGTTTATGCTCGCTTATGTGATGAAAGTATAATGTATGAGTGAGACGCCAACGTCTACGAGGGTGAACCGATGCAAACGTTGTTGTCCGCGAATAAACTGCAGTAGCCACCGCATCATAGTCGCTGTGTTTTAATACATAACATCAGATGCACTTGTTTTACTACACATGTAATACCAGCGACTGAACAGATATACACTTGTGGATATTACTTGAGAGAAATGATGTGATTGACGTGTGGTCAATAACATTATTTGAACATCCCTTATTTAAACGGTGATTAGCGTTTGTGTGGTTTGATACTACATTGTGTTGACATAAAATGGTTACTATTCATTCTGTCTGTGTTGACATAGTGTTGCTTGCAGGTATATACCTTATTTTCATTAAGTAGGGTAAACGTGCCAACAAAAGTTAAAATGTATGCCCATCGGGCATTTGCGACAATTGTATGTAACTAATCTACTAAAATAAAGGATTCGTAAAATGTAATGGCGCTTTAATATTGTAATTTACAGTATCATCGTAGAACTAGCATGCTTCTTCTTCTTGCAGAAATTAATAAAGCCTCAAGATAGAAAACTTTGTGTATTAAAGATAATTCAAGAATACATAATGTACTAAGTAATAAAGTCATCGACGCATGCATCTTGTGTCCAATACAGGAGCTTTTATATAAAAAAAATATATATAAACTGAAGGGGCTTAAAAAAACATATATACACACAATTTTCTTTCTGCGTTACGATTTCGAGCAATCTGATTGGCCAGGCCCTTTGGATTTCTTTCGTTTAGACCTTTATGAACCAAAGAAGAAAATTTTAATAATTTAGCTTCACCCACTGGTACTACTTTTTCCGACATTCGCATAGAATTATGTGTAAAATAATTGCAAGCTACACTGACGTCGTATTGGTTTACATCAACAACGAGGGTAATGTGATCACATCGTGTTTAAGATGTATAATAAATAATGCTGTGAATGAAAGAAAAAAGCTAGACTTTATAAGGCTTTGAAAATTAATATGAAGCTGAAACTTGGATGGATCAATAACGTAGAAAATCCACTGAGAGAGAGAGAGAGAGAGAGAGAGAGAGAGAGAGAGAGAGAGAGAGAGAGAGAGAGAGAGAGAGAGAGAGAGAGAGAGAATCGGTCGTGGGCCTTGACATTCCAAATGTTCATCCAAGTTACATTCTACCATTTTCACATTTTTGCATCTAGTAAGGCAAAGATGAGTCGAATCTTTGGATCTAGACCTTCAGTCTTATTTCCACTTTTTTTAATAAAGTTGGGGCTTACAAGAAAAAAATGAAAGAATTTAACTTCCTCTTCGGTTGTAATTCCAACTTAAATAAATAAGGTGATGGAGATCGTGATAGTTAGCATACTCATCCATGACATCAGTGGAAGGTTTCCTGGAATGTCGTCGGAAAGTTGTGGGGAAAAGATTAACTTAAAATAAAGAGAGTGTTGGGATCGGTATTGATGGCAAGCGTGTTTTTGAAGTACTTTACTATAAAAATAAATAGGTTTTAAAGGTTACATTTCGATACTCTGAAGGCTCGTTGGTCCGAAGGCTCTATGGCACGAACGAAAGGTTCACTTTTTTAAAGGTTCATTGATTCGCAGGGTTATCAGTCCAAAGGAGGGGTTCAATGACCGTAGGGTTATGTGTCATGAAGGTGCGTTAGTCCGAAGGTTCACTGGACCGAAAGAGGGGTTCAATGTTCCGAAGGTTCAGTGGTCCGAAGGTGCTCGAGTTCGAAGGTTCATTGGTCAGAAAGAAAGGTTCATGTATGCGAAGAGTCATAATTCAAGAGGAGGATTTATTTGCCCGAAGGTTCGTTAGTCTAAAAGAAGATTTCATTGGTCCGAAGGTTCAATAGTCCCAGTTCAAATATAATGAAATAGTGGTTATTGGTACAAATTTGATTAACCGGATCAAGTGGTTTATTTCCCAGAAGATGACTGATTAGTTCTAACGAAAATCAGAAAGAAAGTGCAGACAATAACTTGTTCATAAAATCATGTATGTGTTACATAATATTTAAATTTTAGTCCTTCTTTTACAATGGATCTGGACAGGAGATTTTCCCCAGAAATAATAACGGTCAAACACGAAGCAAATGTTGCTTTCTTGTTATTTTTCCCTTATTTTTATTATCTGCAAAATTGTAAAGATGGCAGCGTATCTGCTATCACACCGGTTCCGAGGCTCTTGAAGTGGGCGTTTTTCCACAAATATCTACAATTTAAACTTTTAGAAAAAAATTAAAATGTAATGACTGGTTGATCAATATCACGAATATTAAATGTAAGGTTATTGCAGTCGTGTAATCGTCTTAAAAAAATAACTATAGATTTATGCTGAATCCGCCAATTTTTCTTCATCCCAATTTACCTATTTTATACACCCGCCATATCGCGGGGCGTATATTATTATGGTGTTGTGTCCCTCCCTATGTCAGTCCGCAGATTTTTCACATTATCGTAAGTTATATTTGTCTGATGGACATGAAACTTTACAGGAATATTGCTCTCGCGTGCCATACGAAAACTATTCATTTGGAGGTTAATCTATTACATATCCAGATCACAACGGCTAAAAATAACTTTCTGTCTGTCAGTAAACTTTTTTTCCCTGGGTGATAACTTGATTTATATTTGTCCCATGGTCGTGCAACTTCATAGGAACGTTTCTCTTGTGGACAGGAAGATTTGGGCGTTGGTTCAGTCAAGGTCAAGATCACGGCAGCTAAAGTAGCTTTTCCGTCTATCCATTTTACCCACTTTTTTTCGGCATGTCGTAAACGAACGAGAGTCAGTAATACTTTTATATTAAATATAATTATCACCATTGTTTTAATTAATATTAAAAGAATTAAAATTGAGATATTAAAATTATCTTTAAAGACAAAGCAATATAATCAATAAATTGTAACAAATTCAATCATTTTGAACACAAAGGATATGTTGGTATTGTGTCAGTCCCATTTGTTATGGTTTAGGTCATCTATGGAAAAAGAAAGAGCGTATGCTCGCTACACTGCATAAAACCGACATTGGATAAAAGCTAATTGTGAATTTAGAATTGGGTTTAATATTTGATATTCAATATTAAAATATCGAACCCAGTGCTAATAGCTTATGACGTCATCAGTATTTGTGGAAAAAAAGAAATATTAAATGCTTTCATGTTTTCATTTTGTCTTTTGCTGCAATAACATATATTACTTTTTAAATTCTAAAGATTCAAATTTTAGAGATACAAAGGTATTTTGAAACGATAAATTATTATATGCACTTGTTGCAATGACATGATCAGAAAAATAATGCTATTCTGTAAGAGACTGGTCACCCTAACCTATTCATACGCAGTCTTGATTGTCCATTAATTCAAATACGAAATAAAAATAATAGTCCTGACAATAAGAACTCGCCTATAATATTAAAATCTATATGTATGCTTAAATCTTTAATTCCATGGTAAAATGTCCATAGTTTTAACATTAATGTGGTTCTGTGGGGACAAAGAGAATTTAACATCAGTCTTTTTAACATGACATTTCCTATTGTCCCCAGAGATGGTCTTGAGTACAAAAATTGGCCCTCTGGGGACAAGGTGAAATGTAATGTTATGTAAGACAGTAAACGTTGCTTATGTTGTGGAAATGGTTACATAAACCTAAAAGCGTTGATAAAGCATTCGGTTAGATGTATTTTTCTTAATGTACTTCTTGGGCAGCAATCCATGCACAATTAAATAGACTTTGATAAACTCTGGCAACGACAAAAACAGTAACAAATCAAACAACTCATTGAAACAAAATTTAGACAGTGGTCCTATCTTGTAATCGACTAGTGTTTGAGTCAATACTATATGTCATTTACAAGTTGGAGACATAGCCAAAGTCAAAACCAATTGTACAACATAGAAGCAATAAAGAACCCATTACCAAGGAGGAGGTCATACAGGAAATTAGGAAAATCAAGAGTGGCAAAGCCTCTGCCCAGGCAGTATCCCACCAGAAGCCTTAAAAATAGATGCCACAGTTACAGCGGACACCTTGAGTGACCTTCTACAGGAAATATGGGACCAAGAAGAGGTGACGTAAGAGTGGAGGATGGGCTACATTGTCACGATTCCCAAGAAAGGAGACTTTAGCAACTGCCAGAACTGGAGAGGTATTCACCTCCTATACCCACTGAGCACGTTGATACAAGGCTGTTTTTGGAGAGAACCGGGTCTGCAGTATTTTCCAGGCTGAGAGAGGAACAAGCAGGATTCCCGGCTGGGAGGTCATGTACAGACCAGATAGCAACACTCCGCATTATGATCGAACAGTCTGTAGAATGGCAATCGCCCCTGTATGTAAATTTTGCAGACTTTAGGAAAGCATTTGACATGGTGGATAGAAGCACAATCTGGAACATCCTAAGGTTCTACGGTATCCCAGAGAAGATTGTCAGGATTATCCAGTGCCTCTACAAAAAACGCGTCCTGTCAAGCATGCACAACACAGACTTGTCTTTTTCTTTCTCTGTTGACATTTGCATCAGGCAGGGATGCTTACTTTCTCACAAGATCTTCTCACTAGTGATAGACTGGGTGATGAAGATGGCAACGGACCAACCACGAGGAATACAGTAGACTCACAACTGGAAGATCCTGACTTTGCAGATGATACTGGACTGCTGTCATACACTCCAGCACATTCAATTAAAGACAGAAAGTCTATATTCTGCAGCCCGAACTATCAGCCTGGAGATCGATGTCAATAAAACAGGATACCTGCGAGTCAATACAAACCAGGATGAACCTATTTCTTTAGCGACAAGCCATTGAGGATGCTGACAAATTCACATACCTTGGCGGCATTGTGAACAAGTCAGGAGGAACAGATGTGGATGTTAAGGCCAGGATTGCCAAGACACGCCATGCCTTTACCGCTCTCAGGCCAGTCTGGAGAAGTGATAACATTAACCTGAAAACAAAACTTAGACTGTTGAACTCAAACGTCAAATCAGTGCTGCTCTATGGGGCAGACACCTGGCGACAAACAAAGAACTTGTAACTTAAGCTGATGGTCATTGTCAATACTTGTCTTCGATAGATCCTGCGCATCAGATGACCAGACTCAATCCCCAACCAGGAGTTTTGGTTGAGAATACAACAAAAACCCATATCTGACACCATTAAGGAGCGCAAGTGGAGATAGGTTGGACATACCCTGCTAAGAGACTAGCCCAACATAGCTCTACATCTCTGGATTGGAACCCTCAAGGTAAACGCAAATGAGGACAACCACCCATATCTTGGCGAAGAACCCTGGACACCAAATTTAAGGACATCCGCATGTGCTTGATGGAGGCAAACAGATAGCCCAAGATCTTGACAGATGGAGACCTACAGTGGAATCCATATGCTCCATCATTGATAGATTGGGGAGTATTACGTGTAAGTTGCAAAATTTAGAAACCTTATCTAGCAGTAAGGCCTAGCTTTGGAGGTTGACTTTTTGTCATTATCATGGTGGCCATTTGGTTCTACCAGTTCTTTGCAGTACTGTATAAACTCTAGCGCATCTTGCAAATGAATGCACAAAATACAGATTATAACTACGGAAGCGGTTACAGGGCATTGGAATCAATCAGAACCGACGTCAATAGCATGGAGGTCATCTGTTAGGCAATTGCATATCCCCTTGTACCTAATACGAATATCTGTATCGTTTTTTTTAAAAACGCTTGAATTCCAACAAATCATGATGGAATTTCCAATATTTTATCGTTTTCTTTAACCAGAAAACTTTCCAACTTTGAGTATCTGTTTTGAAAACAAAAAATTTCCAATTTGTCTAGTGACATATGAATATGGTAAGTCAGATATAAAGCAGAGATTCAACATTTTTGTAAATAATTGATAATCTAATGTTCACTGCGGCTTAAGTTATCCACATGAGCATGCAAATGTGTTTCACAATCTTCCACGGGTTTTGTTTTGAAAACTGGAACAAACTTACCATTAATCTGCGTTAAAAGAGATGGTTAAACTTTACAAATATTTGTAATCTCTTAGATCACATCATCAAAACTCATGAATATAAATTAGCTAGGCCTTAATATTTCAATATTTAAATATCTGATATCTGAAAAACGTTCTTCGCGGATTGTTTATGTCAAGAGGTACTCTTTACTTTTTTATCTTTAAGCGTAGACTTCCGTGGCACATCAATAATTATTTCGGTAAATTGTGTAATATTAGTTATCGACTGGATACAGATTAGAAGGCTTCAACTCATAAAGGTCCCCTTCCCACCCCCACCAAGTGATTGAAGTAAAGGTATGCTTCCAAATGCAATTTCGACATTATTCTTCCGCCTGGATTTAAAGTGAGAAAGCTTGAATACAACTTTAATGGTGATCTTATAGTTTAAGTTGTCACAATCGGCGATTTCCTAATCAATAGATTCAAGATCTTTCTTTGCTTTATTTATGGGCACAATAAAGTATGTGCCACACCTATGTTGATAATGCTCTGGTTTGACACTTACACAAGATGTCTTGAATGTTTCCACTCGTCAAGTCTACTTTGTTCTTTATGTAACAATTGCAGGGTGATAAATTACACTCACGTCTCTAAATATCTGAAATGATATTTGAAGATAGTAAATGGTTTGTTCTTTTAACTTAATCAAAATTAACTGAAATATTATTTTAAATAATGTCGAACAATTTTACTTTCATCTTCATGGTCTATACTGTTTCTATTGATCCAAAATGTAATTGTTATGTATGAATTTCATATATTTTTATAAGAAAATTTCTATTCAGAGACTTTCTGTGCCTCTTCTTCAATAGTGGCAGCCCTGTATATTCTGTTTCACGACAGTTGTATCCAAGGCGAAAACATGCATCTATATTCCGATCAAGATGTAAGAATATATATACACACTTTTCAGAAGTGTCTATTGACAGGTGAACATGCTCCGCCAAATATAATGCTGAGGTTGCAAATATCTCGCATGATCTTCTTACAGCTTTATAATTCAAGATTACTAGAAACTTTATATGAATTTATACTAAAACTTGCAAATATTTTAATCTCTTATACAATACAATAAAAACTCATGAATATTAAATAGATGATCAGACAAATGTTATCTCCCATTAATATTTTCAAACCTGAAAGTAATCTAAAAAAATCTTAACGGATTGTGATGGAATTTTCATGTTGTTTGTGTGAAGATGTCCTCTTTATTGTTATACTATTTAGTAGCAAATGTCGACTGGAAATATGTTACAAGGTTTCTCTTTAGAGTGGTTACCTCCATATACTTGATGCACAAGGTTTTGTTCATATTGTATTTGTCTAAAACTTTTTTCATATTTATTTATGGTACCAGTAACGCAGGTTCCGTAAATTTGTTGAGAACTTTTGGATTAAACATTTCAAAGGGATGCCTTGATTGTTAACCATCTTTATATTTACTATGTACTTCACGTGTGATAGTTTGATAAATTACACTCATGTCTCCACAAAGTTTAAATGATATTTGAGGACCGTAAATGGTCTGTTTTTTTAAACAAAATTAATCTGGTACATCTCTAAGGTATGTGTGTAATCTATATGCTTCATTTCATACAGAGCTACTGACTGGCTGTCTGATCACATGAGTCAGAATTTTTTGTGAAAACTGTTTTCTTAAAGAAATATGGAATATTACTTTGATTTAAGGATAATACATTTCCTTTCCCCATAGATGTTTTTACTTTTTTTTTTTTTTACATCTTATTCTAAAAGAAATGTGTATTAAATGTATAGATTTATTGAATGTGGAAAGTACATGTTATAAAAATCGCTTGTTATCGATTTCCGAAATGTAACTGTTTGTAATGTTTGCATATAATTATAACCAAGGTTAATCCTTGCTTACACATAGGCCAGAAATTGGAAGTTACTGTAGCGTTAAAATTATCAACTGGAAAAAAATTAAATGTTACGATGTCACTTATTGACCGGACACTGGCATTACCCAGCCTAACCAGAGTTTTAAGATAAATGCAGGCATGGCACCACACATGAAAATATGGCTGTGTTTTTAAAGGACGTCAATGGCATTTCTTACGTTCCGCAGGGTAATTGAAACACCAGTGATATTATTGAATCATACACAGATAGGGAAGGTTTCTCTAAATTTAGTTTCGGAATATTTATATTCTGCTGGCAAATGGATACGCTTTTCATAGCCCAGGCGTTAGGAGAGATTAGCCATAATTAATGATGCCACATTTCTAGAGCTCATCCTCTTTGTTCTTTCCATCATATTTGGAGAGGTTCAATGGCATAAAATAAGTTTTTCCAATTCGACAATAGTTATGACAATTACATCATGACGGAATTTGTTTTACAGCTATACCTTTTTTGATGATGTTCTGCATTTTTATAAATGAACAATGGACTAGAGAAAAGCTCAATAGAATTCAATATCAGGTTATATTTTTTAAATAGTTTTACTAAATATTATGGCTTTCGATTCACTGGAACAAAATATGAAAATTATGTCTCTTAGAAAATCTACTTATTCGCGGACTAGCATAAAATTAACTAACGTCTCTAAATATTTGAAACGATATTTGAAGATGGTACATGGTCTCTTTTAACTTAATCACAGTTAACTGGAATATTATTTTAAAAAATGTCGAAAAATTTTTCTTTCATCTTTATAGTCTATACTCGTTTCATTGACGCAAAATGTAATTGTTACGTATTAACTTCATACATTTTTATGAGTAAATTTTGTTGTAGAGAAATTCTGCGTTTCGTGTTCGTTGGAGGCACACATGTATGTTCTGTTTTCTGACAATTGTATCCAAGGCTCAAATATGCATCCATATTCCAATCAATCTGTAATAACACACACAAACACACACACACACATGTTTCAAAAGTGTTTATTGACATATGAATTCGTTTCGTCAGATATAATGCTGATAGTTTACGTAAATCATTGAAAGCTGAATTTTCAATGCTACTTAAATTATCTTAGCTTGTAAATGTCTCGCAGGATCTTCTACAGCTTTATACTTCAAGAATGCAAGAAAATTACTATAAATTTTTATTGAAACTTCAAAATTGTTTAATATCTTATATTATACGATTAATACTCATGAATATTAAATAGCTGATCAGACAGATTTTATCTCCTCTGAATATTTTCAAACTTAAAAGTAATCTCAAAAAGTACTTAACTGATTGTGATGGAATTTTCACCGTTCTTCGTGTGAAGAAGTCCTCTTTATTGTTATCATGTCCTTAGACTATTTAATATTAAATATCAACTAGAAAAAGGTTACAAGGTTTCTTATTAGAATGTGTTTTTTTACCCGCTCGATGAAATATATCCTTTATTCACTCGGTCCAAGCAAATATCATCTGTGTAATTTATCACCCTGCAAGTCTTACATGAAGAACAAAACAAACTTGGTGAGTGGAAACATTTGAAGCATCCTGTATAAATTTAAACTCCAAACATTATCAACGCATGTGGGGCACATCCTTTACTGTGACCATAAATAAAGCTAAGAAAGATCTTGAATCTAATGATATGAAAATCGTCACATGCGAATATTTAAACTATAAGATCACCATTAAAGTTGCATTTAAGTTTTCTCCCATTAAATCAAGGTGAAGATTAATGTCGAAATTAGAATATGAAGCGTATCTTTACATCAAAAACTTGGTAGGGGTGGGGGTCGTGGACCATCTGAATCAAAACCTTCTAATATGTATTACGTCGATAAATACTACTACACAATTTATCAAAACAATTATTAAAGTGTCATGGAAGTCTACACTTAAAGATAAAAGCAAAGAGAATATCTTGACATTTACAACAATACAAATTTGATCAAAATCCTTAAGAACATTTTGAGATATTTAAGTGTTGAAATATCAAGAGAATTAACCTCCCAACTAATTGATATTCGTGAGTTTAGATGATGTAATATAGGAGATTACAAACATTTGTAAAGTTTAGTCATCTCTTTCAACACAGATTACCGGTAGTCTTGTTCCAGTTTGCAAGACAGAATCTCTGGAATATTCTGACACACATTTGCATGCTGATGTGGATAATTTTAGCAGCCATGAACATTAGACTTTCAATTATTTACAAAATGGTTGAATCTCAGAAAATCTCTGCATTATATCTGACTTTACCATATTGATATATCACTAGACATATTTGAAATGTGGTCTTTTCAAAATAGACACTCAAAGTTGGAAAGATTTCTGGTTTTAAGAAAGTAACAGTGGAAATTCCATATAATTTGTTAAGAATATTTTGCGATATTTAACTTTTAAAATAGTCAGGGGAAATAACATCTGTCCACCTATATAATATTTATGAGGTTCATCGTGTCATTGGAAGAGATTATACATTATTGTCATTAAAAAAAACACGAAAAAACAACAACAAGCAAACAACATATTCATAATAATTGTGTTGCATTTCTGATGTACACTTTGGGGAAGATTCTGCATTACAATTGAGTCACTTGGTTTTGCAAAGCTATTTAGTCAAACTCCATCTCTGTTTATTGACTCAAGATTATCGTCAAGTCGCAATTTTATTATTTTGAGACCAAATTATAACTGTTGAATTAATGTGTTGTTCTCCCCAAACTAACTAATGATTATTGTACTGAGCCATTTTGATACATTTCGAGGGCATAATCATCAAAACCATCTGATCCTCATGCCTGTTGCATCCTTTTGACAATAATATACTGCTGGGTACTTTTCGTGCACATTGTGAATTTTCCAACTCAAAACAAACTGAAAAAAAGCCTATATGAATGCTCCGTCAAAAATATTTCCCTTCAATTTTTGGGTAGAACACGAATGGAAATGCTGCCACCAACTGACTAGCAAATAAGGTGTCATAGCCATATTAGAATCAGACCTATATGTTTTAATGTCATGTGCCTTCAAATAATTTTGTAACAGTAAATGTCTGAGTTACATCCTTGTAGACTATTATCTTCCATTCAAAGCTAATGGCATAAAAAAGCCTATCTATGGTACAGGCCGAACTGTTGACCGACACAAATAGTGTGAAATATCTAGTCAAAATATGGAGACTAGATTGTGTATGATTTGGAAATTCGGGCGTAATGTCAAAATTGAATACAAATGCGCAGCTTATTTCGCATCGGTTAATGAGAAATATATAAATGAATTCCAAGTTTAGAACTTCCATAAAATATACAACTCTAAACAATACTGCACAAGTCAGACTATGAAGACAATTAGCGAACACAACATAATAATTTAAAATTTTGTACACATCACAATTTAGACGGTGACCCTGCCTTGTAATTGACTAGTGCTTGCAGCAGCTTGATGTGAAAACTGTTATGCTGCAAACATTAGTCGATTACAAGATAGGGCCGATGTCTACATTTTCTTTCAAGGAGTTGTTTAATCTGAAACTATCTTTGTCTATGCCAGAGTTTAGCAAGGTCTATTCAATTGTACATCGATTGCTGCCACAAATGTGCCTTAAGCAAAATACATCTAACCGCATGCTACAGCAATGCTTTCTTGTTTTTGTAACCTTTCCCACAACATAAGCATCGTTTAATGTTTTACATAACATTACATTTCCCCTTGTCCCCAGAGGGCCATTTTTGTACTCAAGACCAAAACCCATTTCTAGGGACCATAGGAAATATCATGTTAAATTCCCTTGTCCCCAGAATAATGTTAAAGCTATGGACATTTTATCATGGAATTTCCATTGTCCTCCAAGTGCCACATTTTCAAAATGGCTACCTAAATGTTAATTCCCATTGTCCCCTAGTGCCACACCGTACTACTCTCCGTCACGCTTTTCGTGTTCCGTCCATAACGTTTTAAATGGCTTTATTGAGTTCGACGAAACTTTGCACATATGTGTATCTCTACTGGACAATGTGTGTCGCGCACCAAACGCAGACACTCGGTCAAGGGCAAATACGGGGTTTAATTACCAGTATAGGGATGTTCATGACAGGTACATAACTTGTAAATTAAACTTTGCAGAAATGTGTATATTCACTAGATAATGTTTTCAGTACCAAAGTAAGACCCATGGTTTCCAATCTCAAGGTCAGAGACGATATTCAAAGGTCATGATAGGGATTTTGATAAAAACTTGTGGCAACTATGTATCTTTAGTAGACAATGTGTCGCTTTCCGCGCACAGGTCCGTCGCCCGAAAGTGAAGATCACAGACGGGGTTCCGCTATATAACGTTTGAATGGGTTGTGTGATTTTAATGAAACTTAGCACACGTAGCACACGTATGTACCTCTGATAGACAAGGTGTCGCATACCAGAGTCAGGTCCTTGTGCCCAAGGGAAGACCAGAGACGGAGACCATATGTCAACTTAGGATATTCGTGTTATGCTTCTGTTACGTCTGTCACCACAATTGTTTGCATGAAACACGTCCTTGACTGAACATTTTTTCATTTAATATCTAAGGGTGTGTGCTTTCGTGTCCAATAGACACGTTTCTAGTTTAAGTTAGAAAGTCATTTGGTAATTTGGACAAATTAGAGTGATTTTACTATAAAAGAAAATGCTTGCGTTTGAATGGAAACCCCGATTTGTCTCTGTATCTTCTAATAAATTTAACATGTTGATTTTAGTTTCCTTACTGTCATGCACTATTTTGTGTTATTGCCTCATGATGCCATTTTTATGACGGAATGCAGATTTAAAAGAAAATAATTTCCTGAAAAGTAATACCTGAAGGGAATACACAATCACATAATACAAATAATGTTTAGTTTGAGCGTGCAATTGTAACATTTTATGTTTTAGTACCCCATTTTAGAAGAATAATAATCATGATAAAATAAATTTGTTTTGATTGATTTTTTTTCTTTTCTTATTAATGGTTTAAAAATTGTTTATCCAATGAATTTTATCTTGGGACTCTTTTCCAATTATATTCGGATTTCTTTAAGCATTAGTACTGCACAAATTAACCCTACTCGGATATATTCAGACTAATTAAACCTTTAGACCAGTAAACCCTCTTTCAAATATATTCGGACTAATGACCCTTCAGACAAATACAAATTATCCTTAAGGGTAAAACCAATTAAGCAAATCGAAATTAATGCTGCAATTTATTCATATGCGTATGTGCCCACCATGGATTTTACTTTGGGTACTAGAACTATATCGTCCAGTAGAGGCTGCTCATATAATGATCAGACAACAGAGGGTTCGTTTATGTAATGCTGTCAGGCAACTGATTGAGGTATTCTTATTGGTTGTATGCAAGTTACGGATAATGATTGCTATTTTGCTCGTTTATACAAGGTTAGAATAGTCTACTTTAGTCTATTTAACACACTTTTGAAAAGGAATTTTCTTATTTTATCTTCATTAGATGTAAAAAAATGTAATTATAAGGATTGACCAGTTGATTCTTTTTACGTTCACTGGAGTTTGAACCGAAAAAAGCTGTGCAAACTTAAGTACGATGTATGATCCTCTTGGCGGATTAGCACAGCGTTTTTTTTTTTTTTTTTTTTTGTTTGTTTTTCTTTTGTTCATACTTCAATGAACGTAAAAAATAAATGGTCACTTATTCTATATATATATCCTACCGATTTAGTATACCCTGGAGAGGTCCAACGTAGAACGCACGCTTAAGGAATGGTGGTACTGGATAGTTCCATTGAGGTATCATTGGAAATATATATATATATATATATATATATATATATATATATATATATATATATATATATATATATATATATATATATATCCCATAGAAATCATAGAAATACAGATACCTACATTTCAAATGTAGTTAGGATTGCAAGTGACCTTTCTGATACCGGCTGAATCAGACGTGTTTTCGTTGTCATCATACGCAACAACCAACAGGTTGAATTTAATAACTATTTAATGTTCTTTTAGGCGATAATGTTGCATTATGTTGAATGGAAGTAACATTCTTTATTGGTTATAAAATCTCAAGGAAATATCAGAGAAAATATATTCATAATTTTCTTATGGGCTACAATAGAATCCAGTCAGCTCGTTGGCTCAATTAATGCAGTGACACCTTAAAAGGTTAAGGGAAGTTTCCAATATGGTGCATTATGCGTATTGGGATTTTCTACGTAAATTTCTATGCTGCTCTCTAAAATATCGAACACAGCCGTGCACGCCGTCAAAGAATGATCCGGGTCATGTGGACGCCTGAATATTGGATACTTGCAGTTTTGTGTATCTCCGAGCACGGCTTTGACATCCCTGATAGTTCTAGGTGGCGCAATCTCTTCTGCACGTTTAGCTCGTGCATATGAAGATGGTAAATGAGGATTTAGCTCAATTCCTTCCAGATGTTTATAATGGTTGAAATGGTAATAATGGCAAGGTTTGTCTTGATCATTTTGCTCAGCGATGGTCGTCAGTTTCAAAGGACTCTCTGATTTTCCAGGTCCTACTTCCAATGACCACATCTCCTTGTGATTTAATGACGCTATATTTACATTAAATCCAGCAGACGCCCCGTAGCCTTGATTAGAAGCAATTCGGACCAGCTCATCTACATTCGATGTCGACAAAAGTGCTCTGGTTTTTAAACTGACGGGTGTGGAGCCCACGCTGACTCTTCTTGGCTCAATCTCATTTACTGCAAAAACAAGACCGTGCTTGTTGAACCCAAATGTATAGCCTGGCAACATCCCAGGATAAGACAATGCAGTAAATTGTTCTTCCTCACACGTGACAGTTCCTGTTTTGGCGTCGGAATCAACAATATGCGCACTGATGATGTAGCTGAATGTGCCAGTCATCGGTTCGCAGTCTTCATTGTGGGCCACAATCTTTACATCAGGCGTGTTGAGACACACAGATGTACAACCATTCACGTGCCTCTCAAGCTCATTTCTTGTTACCGTGAAATTCATAGAATATGGTTCGTTAGATAAGTTTAACAAGAAAAGGTGTTCAAATGGCATTCCACTTCCGTCCGACATTCCTCGAATTTCTGTAACGTACTGAGGGAAGCTGGTCTCTGCTGCCTTTAGATATCCAGCATAGATGTCCCTTCCCTTATGGGTGTGGTAAAAGGGGAGTATATGTGATTGAACGAGGGAGCAAGAGTTGAAATATTTTTTTATCCATTCCTGGAATACTGACCCAACATGGTGACCCACCTCATAATGTGTCCCTCTGGTGAACAGTAAGGGAAGAGTTGGTGTATTGTCCATTTGTGCCATAATGTGCTATTGAGTATCTTCTTTCCAGGACGTTACCGAATGTAATGTCTTATATGGGTATTGTCTTATCCAGTGAATCTCTGAAATGATCAGAAAGTGAACAATGATTATATAGATCTAATCCACGAATCTTTTAGTAGTCTCCACAATAAAATGTAACCATTACTTATCATGAGAAAGAAATACAAATAAAAACAGTGATCTTGACAATGAAATGTTGGCCCCTGTGACACGGCATAAAAGACATAACAAATCTTTTGTATAACACTAGGATAGATGTACTATAATGAATTGACACAATACAGAAATTATTTTGTTTTCCTTTCTTTCAAATCTTTGTTTTCTGAAATCTTCTTCAGTAGGTATTATCATTATCCATCCATATAAGCCATTTTTAGTGGGTGAAAGTCACAGGCTTTTAATAACCTTGAAGTGACAACCAGCATGACTACTATTAGAAGCATAGTTCTGGCACCAATAATTACCTAAGCCACTACAGCTGAGACCTCACGTGGAATGTACGTAGACCACTTATCTAATTCCTATACTCATTCACAAGTACAATACACAGTGAACCTGTAGCAATATACAATGCATATTAATTAATATAGAAAGTCTTTCGACAACAACATAGCGGCTGCGAAGTTAACAACGACAAGCCGTCTAAGCGAATTTTATATGCATCAAAGTTTTTTTTCTGATGATATCCAGGGTAAGATTCTCATCTATGTGCTTCAGATGTGTGATTTGTGTCAGAATGTTATATTTTAAATGTTATTTTGGACATTTTCTGCCGTATAACCAGTGGGTGTACATGGTAGATCGTAAACGTTTACTCAGACAACAGTACGGGTAGATCATCTGAAAGCATGCATATTGCTAAGCGTAGAAACATCAATCCAGAAGAGAAAGATACTCCCTTCAACGTCAATATGAGTAGTGCAGTGGCAGCCTGCTTACAAAGTCAGCTATTCATCGATAAAATATTGCTTGCTTTTCTTGAAGCTCCAGAGCCAGCGATAGAAAAGCTGTTGAAAAGTCCCTGTTAAAAGTCCCTGTTAACATTTTGTGGATATAGCCCTGGCCATAAAAGTACAAAGGTAAGCGACTCCATTGCACTACCAAGTTAGCTCAGGGGACTCCATTGCACGACCAATTATCTCAGGGGATTCCATTGCACGACCAATTAGCTCAGGGATGTAACAGATCTCAGATCTCCAGAAATATGGAAACGAAATGGATCAGAAATGTGACTATCTAGAACAGTACTTTAGAAGGCACAACGTCCGCATTCAAAATGTTGCAGTAAAATTTGATTCTAACAGTAGGGAAAATCAGCACCGAGGAGTTTTGTTTGTAACATTTTTCAGAAGTCTCTTAAAGTTCACTGTAGTTCAGAGGACATTGATAGGTCACACCTCTGTCGAAAAAAGAAAGGAGGGGAAACTCACGTATTGTTAAATTTAAAATTTAAAGGATCAGGTCCAAGGTCCTTGACAGACACAAGGAGCTGAAGGGAAACCCTAGTAAAGTTTTGACCATATAGCACCGTAAACTAATTTAAATGTTGATCTTGCTAAACAAACCAAGAAAACTGACTCCTTGTGTTTTTATGATGGAAATATGTATTACAAAGAGACTTCACAAGGAAAGAGGTATTAAGTGAAATCCATGACCGATATTCCAGACCCACTCACAGTAGCGACATAAATTTATACCAATACACCCGATGCCGATACTGATGACTATCCCCGAATAAGCACCAAGTAGAATGAAATTGGAAATTTGAAACTCATTTCGTTATATACTTGATCTTATATATTTGCGAAATAATATTAATTTATCTGTATTAGTATTTTCTAATTTATTTAACTTGATTCAGTTGTTTTATGAATTGTCAATTTTACTTTAATTTCAGTTTCTTTACCTTCTTTTTTTTTCTTTCTTTTTCTTTTGTTTTTGTTTTAAATGGTTAATTGGTTTGTGATCGTTAGTTTAATCCATAATATACACTATTTGGTTCAATCTTTATAAATCAATGTATATAAATCCATGTATATCCACGCGACTTTCTCATACTTGTGCATCATTATGAGATTGATCCCCAGCACTGATATCACTGCTGTTGTTGCTTATCACTAAGATTTTGTTGTCGGTAATGTGTTGGTAAAATCTGTAAGATTGTTGTCGGTAACGTGTTGGAAAAATGTGTAAGAATGATATTTTCCTCCTAATACTAAATTTCTTAATAAATTCATAACTATTGCATTTGTTATTTTTTGTAAATAAATTTACATTTTAGAATATAAAAAACATTTTACATGAAAAGGATATATACCAACAGACACATACAAATACATGAAAAGAGCAGAATCATCACATTAAGTGTAAAGTGGATAGATAATGCAAACCTGTAGTTCTGTGCGTACTTAAAGTACCTATGCAAACAGTAGTTAAGTCATATCAAATACCGTAATGAAATCAAAGAGTCTTTTTGGTACTTTACTATTTTAGAAGCAGAACGAACTGTGTGCGGACGTTTGATCACAGACCTGCTGATCATAGGACATTTGATCACAGACCTGCTGATCATAGGAAGTTTGATCACAGACCTGCTGATCATAGGACATTTGATCACAACCAGTTGATCACGCGGACGATTGATCATATAGACTATTGATCATAGAACGATTGATCATATTAATATAAAAACTAATTAAAAGCAATCTAGTACATGTGTTAAAATACTTTATTTAACATTGTTACTATAAATTATTATCATACTCATAATAAAAATGTACTTTAAACTTAAAAATAAAAAGTATACATCACGGAAACCGTAGCCTGCAGTATATTATATTGTCAGTAATTCCCCAAAATGATAATAACTTTTTTTACACATTATTTTTCGAACTTTCAAGAAAGAAAAAAAACAAATTGTGTTCACATATCGACTTCCTGGTGAAAAAGTTTTGACTTATGGGCCAGCAGATACAGTCGCTCCTGATGCACGTCGATCTGAACCTATTGGCATTTTTTACATGAATTAAATTGGTACCCTATGGCTCATTCTATTACCCGGGTAATTATCAACGAGCGGGTACCCGAGTATCCGGTACCCCTTGGCATCTTTAATTATGATCAATCGTCTTATGATCGATCAATCGTCAGCCTGAGCAACTGGTTATGATCAAACTTCCTATGATCAACAGGTCTGTGATCAAACGTCCGCAAATCGAAAGAACTACAGTATGTGCAACTTTGAAAAAAAAGTCTTATGAATCTAGGTATCAAATTATGCATACATGTCCGACCAAATTGTACAATACATCTAAATGGACTGCTTTACTTTTAAAATATATTTCTCAACCTCAAGATACTACCAAAAGTCTGAACCAGATCTTCAAAGCTTTATGGGTGATTTGAAAATTGCTATATCTAGATATAATCTTTTATTGTAACAGTGAGGAAGTAAAAAAACAAACTTGGACAATCACTTCCGAATATTATAGTTTTGTCAAATTTCTTATTGTTTAAATTATCCTTCAGCCACATAATCTATAAATGATTTGCTTTTCTATATCCAAAAATACATGTACAATTGACTCGTAATCCAATTCACAGAAACTATATTTATCATTATTTAATATTCTGTAATAATGAATTTGTCCACAAAATCTTATGCAAAATTGAAATTGAAAATCAGTACATTTTATATCATCAATATGAGCAACGAGAGAAAATAATGGTTAATTTTATCAAAGTGTATAATATACCAAACTCTCTATTCCATTTCTCAGACTCACGTGGGTTTGTTTTCTTCTGTTTTTTTACAATAATATCATAAAATAAATTTCATTCCTTATTATTCATCAAAATATGTGCCAACAATCGACATTATAACTTGCCACCAAATGCTATTTTTATATTCTTGAATTTTCACCTTTTCATTTCCAATTAAAACTTTCCAATTAAATCTTTCCAGTTTTGAGTAATTTTCCTTATCACTGACGTATCATCTAAAAATGTTCATTTAAATCCATATAAACTTTGTTTTAATTCATCATAAAAATAGAAGGAACAATCACATGCAAATATAACGATAACAATATAGATCCTTTTTTCATGCCAATCATTCATATAACACTTCTGTGGCCCTAAGATATTTAAATTACCATATTGGTGAAAATAAAACATTTTCAATTGTATTAATTTTTTGAACTTCTTAGTAAAATGTTGCCATACATCTAATACATTTTGTCAAAATTTGTTGGTAAGATTTTGAAGCAATACGTGATCAATATATGATCCAAAAATAAGTATTTGTTTTAAAAAAAAATCAATATGCAATAAATTTATCCATTTATTTTTGTGTTTAATAGCTTTTCTCATCCATGATAATTTCAATGCCTTAATAAAATCTTTAACTTTAACCATCTTCAGACTTGATCACGTGTTTTTAACAAGACCTAGCCCTGAATTCCATAAAAATCTAAAAAAAATAATTTTGTCAAGTTTTTTAGGAACAAAATGTTGTGGCTCAGGCAAATATTGAAATAGGTGTATAAATATAGATAGAGCGAAGGATTTAATTATGGTAAGTTCTCCAATAGGTGTAATGTTTCTCCTTTTCTAACTATTAAAAGATCAAGAGTGAACTATCTTCTTCATTATCTCAGGTGAATTTAAATTCCAAATATCATACACTATTTTTGAGAAAATTACACCTAAAAGTTTAAAAGATCCTTGATCGTAATCTAAAATCTTGACACAATCTTACGTTTGATTTCGTTAATGCCCCAATTCAAGATGTCCTAGTCTTTTCTACATTAATGTGTAATCCACATATTCTATATATTTTAGAAACACATCAAACGTAGCTCTAAAGGATATTTCATACCATCTAAAAATGTTCAAGTATCATCCGCATATTGACCTAATTTATTTTCAGTATTGTTCATAGAAATTCCTTTAATTGTTTTGGTGTTTGGTATTCGCTTCCCAACAATTTCAACACAAGAATTAAATATGTATGGTGAAATCGGATCTCCATGTCTACAACCTTTTTGTTATATTACAAAAATCTGACATCTATCCATTTTTCAATGTAAATAGTTTAATCCATTTTAGTATTGAATCCCTAAAGTTAAAGTTTGTAAAAGTGGTATCTTTACATTTCCAGGAAACTGTATTAAATGCCTTCTCGAAATCTATAGACAAGGCATATCTTGTTTCTAATAAAATAGCATGTGCTATTCTAATATCTTCTCCGATAAATCTTCCAGAAATAAATCATAAAAACTACTTTTATTATATTTGCTTTACAACCTAAAGCCACTTGATAAATTATATTCAATAATGATATTTGTGGCCAATTCATGTATATATATATATATATATATATATATATATATATATATATATATATATATATATATATATATATATATATATATATATATATATATATATATATACACACACACAAAGTCAATAGTGTCACTTGCGGCCAACCATGGTAAGAGGCAAAACTGGCCTTTCCTTTGTACACAGGTGAATTCTGTACACAGGTTCACCTTTTAAAATTTTTTTTTGAACAAATACCATGCGCCGAATACCATTATCGTTATTATTGTTGTTGTTATTATTATTATTATTACGTTATCGAGATTGTTTAAGTGCAATATACAACGCAATCATAAATTACGTGTATATGTCGTTCTCTCCCAAATTTATGTTCCACACAAGATTACTGTGTCCTGCTCACTTTAATCCAGCCTATAAGTTAAATTATCACCGACTTAAAATAATCACCGATCATAGTTTCCTCATGCTTTAAAAACAATATCTGGATTAGGCACTTGCTCATCTTGCCGAGATCAAAAGACAGTCGGTTTATGTGAATGTGATGAATACAAAATCAAAAGAAGCCGTATATGGCTATTCATTGTGACCCATGGACAAGTTTTAAATATTGAATGAACCCCGACCCTTATGAAAAGGGATTTAACTGGTATGTCTTCTCCAAGACGGACTTTTTTCTTAAGAGATAGCTTTAATTCACAGGCAAATAGATGAAAATATCGAACTATACCTGTCACACTGGCACAAAAGGCGAATTCTATATCTGCTGCGATAACACAACTACTTTTCCAACATCCAGTAACCGAATTGCTTCGACCCTCAACCCTAATGATAAAAACTGCCTCGCTTTCGAATGTGACACCTCTTAGTTACACAATCAACGTGACTGGAGTATGGCAAGTGCAAGCGAGATAAGAAATGTTTTAAATATTGAATGAACCCCGACCCTTATGAAAAGGGATTTAACTCGTATGTCTTCGCCAAGACGGACTTTTCTTCTTAAAAGATAGCTTTAATCCACAGGCAAATAGATGAAAATATCAAAAACTATACCTGTCACACTGGCACAAAAGGTGACTTCCATATCTGCTGCGATAACTTAACTACTTTCCCAACATCCAGTAACCGAATTGCTTCGACCCTCAACCCTAGTGATAAAGACTGCCTCGCTTTCGAATGTGACATATTGACACCTTTGAGTTACACTATCAACGTGACTGGAGTATGACGAGTGCAAGCGAGATAAGAAATGTTTACACATCGATTAACATGATATTCTTTTATCTAAACAAAAGACTGAGCGATCACTGTAGATACACGTCAGTGACCGCATAATCCAGAAAGTCCTATTACCGCATTACTACTTAGAAAACATACCCAAAAGCTTTACTATACTTACGTTTTAACTTTTATCCTACTGCGTTAGTAACCAACATGTGTTGCGTTTGTCACGGTGAATGATTTTAATATCCGATCCAGGGGATCCCCAACGTGCTGCATATTTCGAGGTGATCTCTAAATTGAGGCGTTCCAAAGAGAACGTCATATTACCGCGGCAATTGAGAAATACGGTGACCGTCAGTAGTAAAGTATCAACGTAAAACAAAAATTAAAAATATCAGGAAATATTATGTAAAAGCAACACATTTAATAACAACATTTCAACACTAAATTCATAAATTCAATCAAGATCTTTATATGCCCGAGTTGTAGTAAATCCATTAAATAATTATGATTTATGATATTCTTATGTTATATTATATGGCACATTTATAGTAAACCCCAACCCCCCCTAAACTTTAATTGTATGCCCCATGTCGAGAAATTACCTTTGATGAATATGAAGGGATGACAGTGTCCATTAACTTGCCTTTATACTACTGATCTAAGAGCCCACACTGAAACAAAACTCACGAGTTTGACAATACGCCCTTATTGGGCCCCACACAAGATAAATAAAAATTTTTATAGAAGTGCGTCAGTCATGTCACCAGTTCAGCTTGTATTGTTTCAGTTGTGAAGCAGACGATTTGTAGACATTGTGCTCGGCACGATTTTATGATTGAAAAAGTAAAAACAAAGGGGATTGAAACTGGATATGGTATGAACGGGATTTTATTACTTACTTAAATTTGTACCTGTAAAGGAAATCTACCATGTTGCTTTACCATGAATAGAGTCATTCTTCACATTTGTAATATTCACGGCTATGTAAATTTACTGACATTATGTTTGTTTACATGCAGGTTATACAGATGTTACGCATGGTGATATCACTGAACAAAAATGTTTAAACGCTGCGGTAATAGGACTTGCCACTATATGGCAGCTTTCAAATTGTCTGCTCCTCAGCAAACGCTGAACAACATGTCGGCCTGCATTGGTTTCTGCTTTTTGAGGTAAGCCGTGATTTGAGTTGAAAAGTTGATAGATTAATAACGACAATGCTAGATGAGCTTACTCAAGTGGTAAAATGACAATACTTTTTGTTACTTTTGGCAAACTCCATAGAAAACGATAAAGTCAAGAAAGGGCAAGCTTGCAAGATTCTTGTATAAAATACTGTGGTGGCAGTGGCATTTCGAGAAAAAGGCGCGTGCCATCTAAGGAGCAGTTTGAATTATCTCGAATTAGGTGTTTGCGTTCTGAGAATGAATTTGTTCTTGTTTTTGTATTATTGTAAGTAACTGTCATCTATGTCATGTATTATAAAGTTATACCATTTGATAAGTACGCTAGTATATAATCGTAATGAATCAACCTTTTATGCTTGTATAGGGGTCTATAGAAATGGATCATCTGTGTTGTTTTTATCGAACCCGCCTTTGACGGAAGCTCCAGGTAGCAATCACTTGGTGTCTGTGCTTGTGTCTGACGGTACGTCCGTCCCTTCTTATGCTCGTCTACAAACTTGATTAACCTAATTGCTGATGTTTTTCACTTTCCGTTTATTTCAGTAACTTTTTATCCCATCCTCTTCGGATTTGAAATATAGCGTCAAGGGATCGGACCACTAATTCATTTCCCATAGAACTTAATGTTAATATATTAAAACATTTAAATAATTTCTTCCTTTGATTGGCATACAAACCCTACATACTTTCATTCGATAGAGTTAGATAATTCTTTTCAGCCTTGAACAGATATATCGCAGCATTTTCTTCGGCATCGTGGTACTAAACGGGGGGGGGGGGGGGTATCCAGTGTCTGCACCTAATAAAGTTAATAAAGTAGCATCGCACCTAAAGTCCATATGCTATTTGGCCAGTAGTAAATATTTTCTTGTGAACTATAGTACATAGATTGAAGTTTATGAAATGTATAATGGACAATAATTGGATCCATTTACTAGCCAATGAGTGCATCTCAAAATATTGAGAACTCTATTTTGCATTTCCTCACAAGTAGACCTGTTCTCTGGCTGTAAAATAATTAGTCGTCCGATACCTCAATATGTGCTTGTCATGATCTAGCCAAATAAATGTCCTCCTTATCGAAGCGAAGCTCTGGGCATGTTCGACATAAAGGTCATGGCCAGCTTTTTTATATTCCAAAATGTTGCTGCAATTTAAAGTTTTGTACATCCACATTTTGACCCAGTCCCATAGAATCAAGGAAAGGACGCCAAAAAGTAAGATTCTTCTTGCACTTGGTTACCGCATGGTTGATATGAATAGGCAGACGGACAGACGGTGGGCAAGTCACTATCCCATGCGTTTATTTTGTAACTAAGAATTGAAAAAATGCTGCATACAGTCTTATTTATTTCACTAAAACCTGCCCACTCTCTATCCCCACAACAGGCAAATAACTGTTCAGAGATCTTCTTTTTCTAAATAAAGACATTATCCTTATTTTGTCATTTGAATTGCTGTATACATAGATGCATACATACATGTATAGCGCTTATCATCTCCCAATTTGCCAAAAAGAGATATTCCCAAAATACCTCTCCCTGATAGACAGATAAATAGACAGAGATAGTTATATAGATATGCAAAAATACACTTACTTCCGTTGTTGTGCTACTCATTTTCCGTCCTTGTCTGAAAAGTTAAATACACTACAGTCCTTATTAAGGGGACGGCCTTGTCTACCTAACATTCTGTCGGGAAAGAAGTTACAATGGAAAATGTTCCCACCACTATTTTACCTTTGAAATTGTACACTTTAGTTTGCCGATTCAAAAGCGTTCGCATTTACAGAGTCATCCAAGTGTACATACTAATGGTTATGTACACGATTATGTAATTTAAAACGCAGCACCTTGGTCGTGTGTATTCATGAGTTCAGTGCAACCTACTACAGCATTCAACTACATGTATAATGTGCAAAATTATTCCTTTTCTAAAGCCTTAAATGTTCAGAAAATATATCGATTCAAGAGCGCACTCAATCAAATGTGGGAGGGAGGAGGGATCCCGGTAACATTTAGCATTGGGGTTTACTTAGCCTAGTACTATTATTAAAACTTAGAAGGACAAGTATGTTTTCAAGTCAGATATTTAAAATGTTTTATTTCTCTGTTCAAGCTGTATATTGTGATTCATTTTGGGTAGAATACGTTTACATTTTCGAGACGCTTGTTTAAGGAGGTTTCTGAACGATGTCAATAATATACGCTCCGGACATGAAGACACCAGTATAATGAAATAAGCTCTTTATAAACTGGGAACATTTCTTGCAGATCTTGTCGATAAAGAGTCGATCATAAACATATTTAAACAGAGAATTTATTCTCCGGCTTTAGATGTGTTGAACAGTATAGGAATTCTCTGTCTCTGCCTCTCTTTCTCTCTCTCTTTCTCTCTCTCTCTCTCTCTCTCTCTCTCAACATTCCATGCATGTATATAGTAGGATGATTAGAAACAAAAGCTAAATTCTCGTTTAAATTCTCGTTTCTAACAGGAGGATATAATTATGACAATGAAGCAGTAATGTTCCATACCGCGCAGTTAATACGGCATTATTCGTCTCCAGATTTAATCTGAACGAAGACATAATTGTTCCTGCTTTAATCATGCATGCATAATCTGAGAGAGAGATAGAGAGATTTGGAGAGATTTGTTTCAGAAAAGTACAGCTCTATATGACCGTGAGATACACGCGGCAGCCTGATTATGTATCCATAATTGTATCACTGACATACCATGAATGAACCAATTAGAAGTGGAATAATGTTCGTTGAAAAGTCGCTTTGCTCAGTACTTATCCCTATAGATCCTAGTAGTAAATAAAATGAAAATTATGGCGCAAGGGCTCAAATTCGCATTCCGCTGGTCGATGAAAATTGATTTATAAAACTTGGGGTATGAAGTTTTTGTTGCTGGTCACAATAAACATTCTGCAATGAATTAGGAAGGAATATAAAAAGTGATCAAATTCTTTTCTGTATCGCCCTGGTATATTTAAAGTTGTTTTATCAAAGACCATCAGGAAATATTTCTTAGTTGTGTATTTAATATAAATATTTGCAAATAATTGTAATAATTGTTTATTGATATCTCCAGAACAATGTTTACCAGATATTTGACTTTTATCTTTGTTATCTAGCCCATTAAACAATACAAAACATTAAGAATTTCGCCTAATCTACATTGGCACATCATAATACGAGTGGGTTAGATAGCTACAATTTGTGGGTTGTTTTTCCTCGATAATCAAAATTATTCTTTAATATTGTTTATATTATTATGGTTAATTTTAACATCATCAAATACGATTATTTTGTTGTATATCATTATCTAAAGTTTCTACTGGAATAACTTCTTTTGGGGGTAAGATGTCTAATAGTGTGCTTAATTAGTTGTATTGTCTGATCGTCACTTTCACAATTTATCATTTATAATGCTTTTTCAGTCTTATTTGTCCCAACCAAATCAGGTAACCACACATTTTGCATATCGTGAACATGTTGTAGTTATTCAACTTAAAATATAATCGCTTCTGTTTCTTTAACCAGCATGCTACTTAAATTGTTTACCGCTGCATTGTTAGCGTCTCCGTTTGCTTTCATATGAAATGACGCAAAGAAACTTCCGGGTATAATCAATAGATTTGGAATTGTTATCTGTAGGGCTTGTTCATCATTAATGTATTTAACTCCTTGCTGTACCTTTTCCTGCTTGTGAGGACTTATGCATTAACTGTATGTTGCCATTTATTGTGCTAAAAAGCACACGCGCTTCGCACTTACGGCCTTTCTTTTCAAAGAAGCTTTGAAGCAATACTCACACTAATACCCATTCAGGTGAAATGAATGTGTCTTCATATTCAACCTGTTCATCAAAAGGTTGATAGAAATCATTCAGCTGAGTGGTTTCTGAAGTTTTACCTTATTTTATAGGTGTTTAGATCTGTTACTCTCGTTCAAATCATGTCTACCATCAACACTATGGGGTAGACACATACGTATCAAAAGCATCATTCTTTTGTTCAAGTACTGAGTCTCCAAAATTTGTTCTCTCAATCTTTCATTCAAGTAGTCAAATGTCTTGGCTCTGTTCTTATTTAACTCTACAGTTTTTTTCTTTAATTTTTTATGCAATTTCATATTCTACTTGTTCTTTTACAGATCCATCAGGATCAATTAATTTCTGCAAATGCTAGACCCTGATCTATTACTGCCATTTATTGTGCTTGAAAGCACAATAAAGAATGTGCCTCCTGTGCACGCCACATCTATGATATTTTTTTATATTTATGAGTAACAGATTTTAATACTTCACCAGTTTTAATTTTACAAATCGGTTTCCCCAGTTTTGTATTCTTTGTATTTTGAATCAATTATTAAAACATCTTGTTTATTCTTGTTTATTTTACACTGTAAGATTAGGTTCATGTTCTACACGAGTACCAGATGTACGTTCAGTTTCCTTTTAAACATCTAATAACTAAGCAACATGTTGGCTAGTTACCTGCATTCCAGAGCAAATATCAATATAATAGCTTACATATCCTAGAGATTCAATCTCCAATTTGATAACAATTATGCATTAGCCTGATTATTTATTTGAACGACATATTGCTGTGAAACATCTATTATGTGCAATTTGTATTCGGCAAAACGTGATGGATCAAAGTTCAATCCATAACTGTTAACTAATGTTTGGGGTGTAGTTTCAGACTTAAAAATGTCCAATAACCCTTTAATATATATATATTAATTGAATAGCATTTGCTGTCTCTTTAGCAATGTGAATTAAATCTCTTACATTCACAATTATAACGATGTCATCTATATAGGGATGGCCATGACTTAGAACAATTTGAAAATCGTAAATATATATATATATATATATATATATATATATATATATATATATATATATATAAATATGTGTGTGTGTGTGTGTGTTTGTGTGTCTGTGTGTGTCCAGGCATTAGTTTATTTTTTGTAGATGTTGTGTCGTGTTCCGCAAGTGTGCTTTGTACACTTTGCACAGGCGCCGCTGTATTAGATTGTACTGTTTTATTTACGAATTTGTTTTTTTTTTTGGAAACAGAAATGTAACTGTCTTTTGGTCATGAAATACTCTATTATTGTGCAGAAAGCACAAGAAAAGTTGCACCTTTGGTGCAATGATTTATCCATAGGTGTAGGTGTGTTTTACAAACAATTGATTGGGTAACAAATCTATCTGGTAGTAGCTCATTTGCTATTAGGTAGTCAATTGTGAATTGACTAAAAAAACTGGAATGATTATCGCTACAGCTTCTTCCTTATCCATGCTTGACCTCAATAGAATTTTAAACGCATGCTGTAGGCAACAGCAAGGGCACGGTATTATGTTGCATGGTAAATTGTGTTGATAATATTATTTGCTTCATTCGACATTTGTCTGCAGGCAAAGGCTATGCTACGTGTTAGCCAAAACAGTTAAAGCAGTTAGAAGTATAATTTTCATCTTCCTTTTCTGTATACAATGTTAACAATTGTTTGATGATTACATCGAATTCACAATGACCCTAAACTCTGTATTGACGATTCTACTATTCATGTTGTGGAGGATACCAAATGTTTAGGGCTTAGTTTTGACCGCAAATTAACTATCCTTCCACATATTAGATATCTCAGGGACAAATTTTTAAAAAATCCCAGGAGTTAATACCAGTCGCGACAAACACAGATTTTGGAGCAGACAGAAAGGTCTTGTTCCGGTTATACAGGAATTTAGTAAGATCTAAACTTGATCAAACTTGATTATGGCTCTACTGTGTACGGATCGGCTTGTAATTCTATATCTGATGCAATACACAATCAGGAAGCTCGGGTAAAGCAGTTGAATTTAAGATTTTAAAAAAATGGTGGTACAAAACTTTTTACCATCTATTCAATGGATTATCAACCAGATGATCCTATTTTATTAACGAATTAAAAGATGGGGACTTTGCAAACTGACACATAGGACCTACTTCTGCCATTTAGATTAAAGAGACTTAGATATACTGGACCTGTACAAGTTCCAACGATATAACGTAAGAATCCATTTGAACCAACTGTTGTGCAAAGATAGCCAATAAAAGTATCTGAATATTAGAGATGCATATAATAGACACGAATGTACGGTTTGATCAACAGGTAAGAAAAGCTTAGACTATAAATGAGGATTAGTACAGAAAACACTTCAAAGTGGAGAGCTTCTACCTGCAGTGAAAAGAGTATTCATTATATTATGGAAAGAGAATTAAGGGATTATACAAATATTGTAGAAGGTGTCAATTCAGAATCAGAATCTATTAAATCTGACGTTGAAACTTATCAAAAGCAGATTGCAGAGTTATAAAATAAAATTAGTAGAGAGCATACCCTATGAAATGATTTGTGTTGAAAGCGTAAAATGACACGTAGTTGGACATCTAACACAATTGGCGAGAAATTTCAGATAAATTATCAAAACGATTACTGAAAAAGTTAGAGACAAAATACCGTTAAGTGAAAGACTGAAAATTTTTTTAGAGAAAAGGGTGTGACAAAAATAGCTGATGTAGCCACTGCAATGGATATGACTATATCAGCTGTTGCTCTATCTATAGCGAATTTTGTAAAGGTGAGAGGTGAGTAGTTGGTGGTTGAGGATGTGTCGCTTTCCACAGCACCATCTCAAACCACTTATCTGATAGAGCTTACATTTTTACCGCAAAAATGTCATTCCTAATATTTGTTTGCCAAGTAGATAGAACATGACTGTTTCTATAATGTTTGAAGTCAATATGGAATCTTCAATTTTGAAACGGGTGACTGCAAGGCAGCTCTGGCTCCTTCATTGTCATTTATACCAATGTGGCTGCCAAACAGTACATTATATTTCTTCCAGTTTGTATGATCAAATGATGTTTCAAGTATTACTTGGGATATTAACGGGTTGTCAAATTTAAGGTTTTCCGATGTTTTGATTGTGGAAACGGAATCTGAAAAGACGACGATATTTGAGTTTTGAAACATTATCTTGTCATTTCATGATCCGAGTATGACTAATTTCTGTGGTAAAAAATATGTAAGTTTTATCAGGTAAGCGGTTTGAGACGGTGCCGTGGGATTTTGCAACAACAGCTGCAGAGTTATCTCCATCTTTTTGAACCGTCTGCATGCAGGGGCGTATGAGCACGATAGGAGGTTATCATTTCAATGGATCTGCTCTTAAATGTGAGAGGATAAGTAGAGAATTTATTGTAATGGCAAAGATTAAATATTTGAAGGGGGGGGGGACGGTGGATCTGTTCTTAGAAGTGAGAGGCTAAGTAGAGAATTTCTGGTAATGGCAAAGATTAAATATTTGTAGGGGGGGGGGAGGGACGGAGAGTTAATAGCCAAGGCAGTCATTTTGGAATATAGAATTTGCAGTATTAGCAATACTGATGTTTTTACTACTTTTTGAGTAAGACGAATTTCTGTGCCAAAGGGTGGAATAAAATGTAGGTTCCGATCATGCAAGGTTTGGTATTTGGGCTTAAAGACGACATCATATAGATCGGTAATATAGTGTAGGACCAGTTTCGTTCGTCTGAGATAAAGTTATGATTCATTTGCCTCAACAAAGAAGCTTTCTGAATGAGAAGTTCTAAATGCTCCCAGATAAAGTATAAGCTCTGCGTGGGTATCGGATCAAGCTTCTGCAGATAAGATTTACAAGCTGACCCGTATACTATCGATCCATAGTCAAATTTAGAGCTTACTCATGTCCTATTTAACCTGAGTAAGACCCTCTAGTAAGTTAATTTACGGTCAAGAATAAGTCCTAAACATTTCGTCTCCTCCACAACAGGTATATCGGAACCGTCAATATACAGCTTTGAGTCATCATTAATAAAGTGCATGCAAACAGTTTTAGATTTAGAAAACTGGAACATTTTAGAGATAGTTCGTGGATTAAGGGATTTGACTATGCAATTAATTTTAATGTTGAAAACTGCGACTGACAAGACGCTGGCATGAAGCATGCCCATATCCCATGGCTAGTTTTCAGAAAGGGTACGATCGACCGAAACTATGACATTGTTATCTTTTTAAAAGTTCGATATAATGGTAGACAGGCGGCACTTTAGACCTAGATCGAATAAGTCATTCATTATGGTGACGTTCCATGTTGTGAAATAAGCTTCCACCCAGTCTGAAAAAAGATGGCCACTATATGTTCTTTATTACGAAAGTTTCTCTGATAAATGTTTAAAGCCCGACTAAATGGCATCTGTATCCACACTGAAAATCTGATAGTAGTTTGTTGGATTCAAGACAACAGACTAGTTTGTCATTTATCCTTCGTTCTATGGTTTTGTAAATACAGATTGTTAATGATATGGGATGATAGTGGATGTGTTTTTTTATATTTTTGTCCAGGTTTGGGTACTGGTATCACTGTTGCTTCTCGCTATGATGATGAAAGTCGCCAATGTTTGCAACATTTATTGAAAATATTTGGTAGTGTAGCTGAAGTGTAATTGGTCTGAGCAAGAGACACGTGTAGTTCTCTGACGGTAAAACGTTTATTGTAATCTTCAGCATTAGTAGATTTTAAATTTAAATAAATCTTTTCTTTAAGGACTCTGATACGGCGCTTGTTTTTGAAATAGTTCCCTGTCGAATAATTTTTGGAGAACGTTTCGACCAATTTGCTTGAAATTTCTGGGAGTGTAGTGACCAATTTATCAGATTTCTTCAAGTGTTTGATACAGATGCTTTACTTTTGCCAATGATTTTCTCTACCATATTCCATGTTGATTTAATAGAAGAGCGAGAATTCAACTTAGGGACATAGAGTCAACTTTTTTCCTGTTGTTCTATTTGATGGTGTATAACTGGTTATATACAGTGTTTATTCAGCTTTTGAGTTGTTGGATTGACACTGAAGTCTCTAATTACCGTTTTCCGTTCCTGATGCCATTCTTTCAAGCATCATTAAACCACGGTTTGTTGACATATATAGGAACTGTGGAATCTTTGTGCATTGTATCCCCAGCAACATCCTCGAGTGTTTTAGTAAAAATGAGTAGTGGAGTCACTACGTTTTCGAAACGATCAGTTGTCAAATCGGATTCACATTATTCAATTTCCATCTCTGACCTAGCCCATTGAGATTTGGGTGTATTACGTCTCAAGAACATTGGGAAGTTATCACTACCGAAGGAGTCATAAACAACTTTCCAAGAGAAGGAAAGTAAACAAGATGGATTACATATAGTGTTATCTAGGGACTGGTAGGATTTGTGCCAGGATATATATATAGAGAGAGACATATGACTTATCACAAAAAAAGGCAAAGGTTGTGTTTTGAAACAAAGTCTTCTATTTGCCTTCCTCTCTTATTGATATATGTGCAGCAACAACGTGTATGATGGCCATTAAAGTTGCCGTGTAGAACAAAAGGTGTTTGTAACGTCAGTAATACGGCCAAGATCAGATTGATTGATTGGAGTACTTGGGAGAAGATATACTGAGTACAGTGTCAGAGTTTTGCGCATGGATTAACGAAGGACTACAGCCTGAAATGTAACCCTGGGATTAATTTTTCTGTGAGTAATTTTGTTATTTAAGATGATGAACACTCCTCCATCTGCCTTGTTAGTATTTCTTTACAAATTGTTGTAAGTTATTTATTTTTTTCGATTATCTGTATCTTTATCTTTATAAAAAAGGTCTCCTGAGGGCAGGCAGCTATTGTGTCATATTCTTTAAGTAAAAGACTTATTTCATCAATATTTGTCTTTAAACCTTGGCAATTCCAATGTATTATTATGGATTTCTTCGAAGACAGGACTTCTGTTTATCAGAGTTGTTACGACTCTATGGTCTAAGAAAAATGTAACAGAAAGAAAGTGAAACCAACAAATCAAGTAAAAAATCAACAAGCAATTTATTACTAGATAATTAAAATGAAAAATCAAAAAGTCACTTACAGTAATGTGTTTTGAAATCCTAATAATCCAATAAGAATGATTGTTCTAAGCACAAGTCCTAAATATAGAATGTTCCGAATTCACGGCTGTGTCCTTGAATGTTATTATGTGCCAATGGTCTCCAAAGTCCTGATGTACTAGTAATCTTGATGTACTGATGTCAAAATGAAGTATTCCAAAATATCTGAATAAGTTCACTTAAGTTCCAAAATCATCAATTAAAAATCCAAAATCCAAAAGTTTGTGAGCACTGTTATAATCCAATGAATATTTAAAATAATTCCTCTCTTAGAATTTGGAATGAATTTTCACAACTGTAATAGCTCTTTACAAGACTGATGGTAATGTCAAAACTGAATAAATGTCCACCAAACATGGCATATATAAAGATTGGTCACATGACAGAATGTTCTAGAACATGTGTCATCTTAATGGAATTTTACTTGTAAACAAAATTCAACCTTGACCTTCAAATTGAGAAAACATATTGATCAAAACAACCTAATTCAAGGACACTAGTTAAACATGTTTTTCCTGATAACATTAAGATTTAAGCAAATATTAAAGTGAAGAAACATTTATAATTTCCTAAAATATTTATAATATTATATAAACATCATACATAACACCTCCCCTCATAAAGAAAAAGAAAGATTTATATAATAAAGCTTTCTTTTGAATATACATCTAATACTATAATAACCAAAATTACATAAGAACATATTTTATGATACTGGACTTAATTACATCAAGCAATATTAGATTTCTAGGCACGTGAGAGTGCATCTGCAATCACATTGTCTTTTCCCCTGATGTGTCTAAAGTCAATGTTATATTCTTGCAATATCAAACTCCATCTCAACAATCTCCGATTTGTACCTTTCATTTTGTTGATGAAAGTAAGGGGATTGTGATCACTGTACACAATAATTGGAGAAAGAGCTGAGGTGACATACACTTCAAAATGCTGTAAAGCCAATATCAAAGCCAAACATTCCTTCTCAATTGTGGAATAATTTTTCTGGTGCTTGTTTAGTTTTTTAGAAAAATAACACACAGGGTGATCCACACCACTTTTGTCTTCCTGAATCAATACTCCACCAACCCCTACATCACTTGCATCAACAGATAATTTAAATGATTGGCTGAAATTTGGTGCAGAAAGAACTGGTGCATTCTTAAGCATGGCCTTTAACTTGTCAAAAGATTCCTGACACTTGTCAGACCAATGAAATTTGGTTTTCTTACTCAATAAAGTTGTCAAAGGTTTAGCAATTTTGGAAAAATTGGAACAAAATTTCCGATAATATCCAGCCATACCTAGAAATCGCATCAGTTGCTTTTTACAAATTGGAACTTGAAATTCAGAGATAGCTTTGACCTTAGCTTCTATAGGTTTAACTTGACCTTGTCCCACAATATGTCCTAAAAATGTGACACAAGCATGGCAAAACTCACTTTTGCTCAAATTAATTGTCAGATTCGCATCGTTAAGTCGTTCGAATAATTTTCGAATGGTTTCCAAATGATCTTCCCAGGTGTTGTTGTAGATAATGACGTCATCGATATAAGCGTCACAATTATCAAGACCAAATGTTATCATGGTCATCAGACGTTGAAACGTTGCAGGCGAATTTTTCATTCCAAACGGCATGACTTTATATTGATAAAGTCCATCTGGAGTTACAAATGTTGAAATTTCTTTTGCCCTTTCCGTCAGTGGAATTTGCCAGAATCCTTTTAAAAGGTCAAACTTGGTGACATATTCCGCATTTCCAATTTTATCAATGCAATCGTCCATTCTTGGGATTGGAAATGAATCAGTTTTGGTGACACTGTTGACTTTTCTATAGTCAGTACACATACGGAATGTATTATCTGGCTTGGGAACAAGAATACATGGTGAACTCCAGTTACTTTTACTTGGTTCTATGAAATCATTCTCCAGTAAATACTGAATTTCTTTCTTCAGATAGTTCTGTTTGAGAGGATTCATCCTATAAGGATGCTGTTTCACAGGCGCAGAATCTACAATGTCAACGTCATGATAAATTTTACTTGTTCTTGTTGGAACATCAGGAAACAAGTGCTCATAGTCATGTAATAGCTGTTTTAGTTCATTTCTTTCCTGTTGTTGTAGATGTGAAAGTTTCTGGTCTAGGTTGTTCAATATTTCTGAATTCCGAAGATTGGTTATACCAGAGTCACTATAGTCTGATCGTATTCCATCGTTGATATCTTCACTGTGTGGGACAGGTACAACTAAATTAACCGAATAATTAGCTGAGCTATCTCTGTCAAAATATTCCTTTAACATATTTATATGACAAAGTTGTTTCTGTTTCCGTCTCCCAGGAGTGTTAATGATATAATTTAAGTCATTTACTTTCTTTTCAACGGTATAAGGACCATAAAATTTAGCCTGAAGAGGATTCTGAGGTATGGGAAAGAGAGCCAGAACTTTGTCACCAGGTTTAAAATTCCTTTCCTGTGAATTTCTGTCATATCTTAATTTCATTTTTGACTGGGTAGTGTGAAGATTAGTTCTTGCTACTTCACAGGCCTTTGACAACTTGTATTTGAAATCAGAAACATAATCAAGAAGATTAATCTTTGAATCTTCATTTGAAATAAGTTTCTCTTTCAATAATTTCAATGGTCCACGGACAGTATGACCAAAAACTAGTTCAAAGGGACTAAAACCCAACGACTCTTGAACTGATTCCCTAACAGCAAACAACAACAAATGAACACCCTCATCCCAATCCTTTTCTGTATCAAAGCAATATGATCGAATCATATTCTTCAAAGTTTGATGAAATCTTTCCAAAGCACCTTGACTTTCAGGGTGATAGGCAGAAGATTTAAACTGTTGGATGCCTAATTCATGCATAACTTGTTGGAAAATTCCAGACATAAAATTTGACCCTTGATCTGGCTGGACAGATTTGGGAAGGCCAACAAGTGTAAAAAACTTCACCAAAGCTTTCACAATAGTTTTAGTTTTTATATTTCTCAGAGGAATTGCTTCTGGAAATCTTGTAGATGTACACATAATGGTCAACAAGTATTGGTTGCCTGACTTGGTTTTAGGTAAAGGACCAACACAGTCTACCATTATTCTACTAAATGGTTCATCAAATGCAGGAATAGGTTGCAGATGAGCCTTAGGTATCTTCTGATTGGGTTTTACTACCATTTGACAAGTGTGACAAGATCTGCAGTATTTAGAAACATCACTTTTGAGTTTCGGCCAATAAAAATGATTCAAGATCTTGTGATAAGTCTTACGGACTCCTAAATGACCAGCCAAAGGAGTTTCATGGGCTAAATTAAGAATTTCCTGTCGATATGACTTAGGAACAACAATTTGATAGCTCACTGAGCACTCGTCACCAGCGGGTACATCAGGTGGTCTCCATTTCCTCATAAGGACCCCATTTTTCACAAAATAACACACTGGAACTTGTGTGGCTTCAGTTTCACTAATAGCCCTCTGAAACAAACAAGATATCTCGGGATCTTGCTCCTGTTCAACGACAAGGGATTGTCGTTTGTCATCCTGATTAGAACAAAGAGAATGAGTTGCCAAAAGAGGATCACTGTGATCAATACCATTTGATTGATCAATACCTGAGGAAAAAGTGACCTCATCAAAAGACTGACCAATACATGTGTCAACTAAAGGAATAATATCCTGATCAACATCACTCTCAAGAGCTCTTTTTGCCATAGCTCTAGTAACTGCACAAGCAGGGTACAAATCAGGGATTTCAGTTTCGACAGGATCAACTTTCTGATCCAAACAAGGCTTGTCAGTTACAAGTGGATTAACCACAACCTTATCTCCAGCTAGGTCATTGCCTAGTAATAAATGAACACCCTCTATGGGTAAAGAAGTCACTGTCCCAACAGTCACAGGTCCAGAAACTAAGTCTGATGCCAAATTTACACAATGGAGAGGAACATTTACAAAGCCGCACTCTACTCCCTGAACAAGAACACTTTCACTTGAAGAAGACTCCTCAGACAAAGGCAAAGTACCTGATAATAAAAGACTCTGAGAAGCTCCAGTGTCCCTTAATATTTTAATTGGGATAGGTTTGGCAGAATCACCAATAAGTGATATAGAACCTTCTGACATGAATGGTTCATAAGCCTCCAAAATAGAATCAGACTGGGGTTTGTTTGACCCAACAAATGTATTGCTTTCAATACAAGACCGTGACCTTGACCTCGTAGATATAAGAACATTTGGAAAAGCTCTGTCTTTACTCTGTTGCTTATTTTTCAACTTGAAGCAATCAGAAATAACGTGCCCTTTCGTTTTACAATAAGTGCACGTAGGAAGAGATAAGGATTTCTGATCAGTCTTATCAGATGTTTCATTCCTAACAGTTGTGCTGTTGTGAAATTTGGAAGTACTCGAATGAGATTGAAGTGGTTTTTTACCTGAAAACTGCTGAGAGGACGACTTATTGCCAAATGAAATTTTGTGAGTCAAGGAATAATCATCAGCCATACGAGCAGCATTTTCCAAAGTTTCCACATTCTGCTCGTCAAGATAGGTTTTAACATCACTATGGATGCACCTCTTGAACTCTTCAATTAATACGAGCTGTCTGAGGTTATCATAAGCTTGATCAACTTTCTTGGCTGAGCACCACCTATCAAATAGTTGTTCTTTATCCCTTGCAAATTCGACATGAGTTTGTCCAGTTTCTTTTCTACAATTCCTAAACCTTTGTCGATATGCCTCTGGTACCAACTCATAAGCTTTCAAGATGTACTCCTTAACCACATCATAATCAGTGCTTTGTTGTACTGACAGTGAAGTGTAGACTTCACGAGCTTTGCCAATAAGTACACTTTGTAATAACAAAGTCCAATGCTCTCTGGGCCATTTCAAGTTTTCAGCTATTTTCTCGAAATGAAGAAAGTATTTATCTACTTCTTTTTCCTGAAAAGGGGGTACTAACCTAATATACCTAGTAACATCAAAACCTGAACTTGTGTTTAAAGGAGTGGAGTGTGCTCTGTTTGCCAGTTCTAATTCTCTTAATTTAAATTGCATTTCCCTTTCTTCTCTTTGCATCTGCATCTGCATTTGTATTTGTCTCTCTTCTTTCTCTCTCTCTCCATCTGCATTTGCCTCTCTTCTTTCTCTCTCTTCATCTGCCTCTCTTCTTTTTCTCTCTCCATCTGCCTCTCTTCTTTTTCTCTCTCTCTCTGAATCTGAAGCTTTGCCAATTCTAAATCCATCTGGTTCTTTAACTCTAATTCCCTTTTTTTCCTGTCAGAACCAGATACAGGCTTTCTCTTCAAACTTAAAGCACTATTTTCAAAAATTCCCTTTCCTACTAAATACTGAATCAAAATAATCTTTATCTCCTGTTTTGTCAATGATACTTTTGCCTCAGATAGACTGTATTTTCTGGCAAGCTCTAGCAACTCATCATTTCTCATGCACTCTAACCCCTCCTGGGTAGGTTTTGAAATGAAATTCTGAACATTAGATTGCATTGTAAATGCTTGTTGGTTTCACACAAAAAAAATTCTCTATTTAAAAATCTTTGCCAAAGACAAAAAAATTCAGACACAAAATCAATATGAATTTCAAAGATAAATTTTATATCTCTAATATGCTTTAAAGAAATTCAATCCCGGACGAGCCCCAAATTTCTGTTACGACTCTATGGTCTAAGAAAAATGTAACAGAAAGAAAGTGAAACCAACAAATCAAGTAAAAAATCAACAAGCAATTTATTACTAGATAATTAAAATGAAAAATCAAAAAGTCACTTACAGTAATGTGTTTTGAAATCCTAATAATCCAATAAGAATGATTGTTCTAAGCACAAGTCCTAAATATAGAATGTTCCGAATTCACGGCTGTGTCCTTGAATGTTATTATGTGCCAATGGTCTCCAAAGTCCTGATGTACTAGTAATCTTGATGTGCTGATGTCAAAATGAAGTATTCCAAAATATCTGAATAAGTTCACTTAAATTCCAAAATCATCAATTAAAAATCCAAAATCCAAAAGTTTGTGAGCACTGTTATAATCCAATGAATATTTAAAATAATTCCTCTCTTAGAATTTGGAATGAATTTTCACAACTGTAATAGCTCTTTACAAGACTGATGGTAATGTCAAAACTGAATAAATGTCCACCAAACATGGCATATATAAAGATTGGTCACATGACAGAATGTTCTAGAACATGTGTCATCTTAATGGAATTTTACTTGTAAACAAAATTCAACCTTGACTTTCAAATTGAGAAAACATATTGATCAAAACAACCTAATTCAAGGACACTAGTTAAACATGTTTTTTCCTGATAACATTAAGATGTAAGCAAATATTAAAGTGAAGAAACATTTATAATTTCCTAAAATATTTATAATATTATATAAACATCATACATAACAGAGTTCTCTCCAGTTCCCATTCTTTCTCGACTTCGAAAATTATTGAAGAGCTTGATGGGATCATCATATCCATTCCGAAGTCTTGTAGTGATGGATTTCTTTTTTGTAACACTATTACTTTGACCACTGTGACAATAGTTTCTGCGCTTTTTGTGAGCCTGATCTAATCAGTTTGGGGTTTCTTATTTGCCACACTGAACGGTGATTTTTCGTGTTGTGTGCTTCACTATCGGCTTGTGTAGCTTCTCGCGTCAGTTCGGGAGATGTTAAGATTGTAAACGGGTTCTCCCTATGTGTTAGTTAATGTATGTTTGTGTACGGGCAGAGTCTATAGAAGGTGTCTTTGCAGGCAATGTTAAGTGGAGTTGTGGCTGCTACTCTTTTCCTGGTCTCGGGGAATGTCATTCCACAAACTGCTTTGAGTGAAGCAGGTTATCAGAGTAAGCTTTGCTGCTCCACTATGCAAGTAATTTTTTTAAGCTAAGTTTTGTAGCATCTGTTGGCTCTCCAGCCAAACCCTAAGTTCTTGTGCTATCAGAAACAGTGAAAACTTTGTTAGCTTCTAATTCTTATCTGTTGTCTCAACTATGAGACATCAAGGCCAATTTCCCTAACTCGAAACAGTTTCCTCTTCTGAATCACTTGCTGACATGTTCCTACTCCTATTTAGATCCGTTCTCCCACTATTGGTTGTATGTTTAGTGTGTTTGCCCATCATGGAAGAACACTATTTCGTCATCTGTGCTCCCCACCCACTACCGAGCCCAACGAAGAGACAGAGGAGAATGCTGATTTACCGCTTTGCTCATGTCAGGGCTACGCAGCATAATATACTCGAAAAAGTAGACTTCTCACTCGATTTATCCTTGCAGTCGCCCTCAGAGGCAATGTCATTCGTAAGAGTTTTACTGTGCAACAGAATGTTTCCTTAATCACCATGGTGACCGTTATAGTCTGGGGATCAATGAAACTCAGCTGACATTAACATAGCCTTTGATGTTTGGCGTAACTAGCCGATTGATCAGGCATGGCCCTTCTGACCACCCGTCAAGCTGAAGTTGAGGTCAAAGTAGTGTGTTACATTGAAGTGGCAACAACCCAGCCTATCCTCTGCTCAACTACCACAGTCCTCACGTTCATCGACACGGGACGCAACCCACGGCAACTAGATTGCCTCCATTATTTGCTTTTACAATATATGCAGAATGGTGCATCGGGCCCATTCTACATCTCTCAGCCCGCAAGTGGAGGTGGGCGGTGTGTAGGGTGAATGTACGATTGATTTCAGATTTATGTCAATTTTTTTTTCTTCGTTCCTATTGCTTACTCTGCTACAGCTGTTGAATATACTGAATAACCGTGTGCTATTTGAAATGAAACTTTTGGTTTCCATAAATGCTACCTCTGTTTTTTTATCAAATCGTTATAGGCTAATCTAGTACTGTTTACGAAATCTTCAAGTTGTACTGTAAATATAGATGTATAAAAATTTGCATATTCATCATTATCAAATATGTAATTTATTCCTTCGTCGTCTGCACACTTTTAACCATCTTACTATCTGCGTTGATGCTACTTCTCTCGATGTTATTATCATTAATGTAATCTATAGATCTGCATCTTTTCTGCAATATTGGTGTTTATCATTTTATATTTTAAATAAATAAATTAACACTTTTGTTTTCTTCAACACAACTAGCTTTGGCCACACTACATTTCCCGTCTAAAAGTGCAAACAACGAGGTAGTATTGGTGTGTTGCGCTAGTGCGCTAGGTATTTTAATTTAGTACTGTTGTATCACTATACGAGTGAGTTGGTGTAAAATAGTATACTGTTCCAGATTACTTATGTATATACTACTGCAAACATGATAAAGCAACTATGAATAGCATTGGAATCCTGGTGATAATGTATCGGTAATGTATGATTTTATTTTAGTAAACAAATTATGATAATTGCTTTATTTGTACATACATAATGTTTATCCGTGCATTGAAACATGACAGATGGCGTGCACCAGTTGTGGTTGACGTTGTAGATGTGCAGGGTGTTAACGTTACTGTCCAAAAGACATTAAATACAGTATATTAAGGGCAAGATTAACATCTGATTGTAATGGTTACAAGAAGGATGTTTTACTGGAGTATAAATTACAACCCCTACTTTCACCATAAAACATATATGTTAAAAAAAATGATCTGCACCATATTTTCGATTGCTAAATATAAATTTAAAAAATTTAGCATCCGTCTACCCCAATTCATTGTATGGATAAACTCGTTCAATATTACGTCTGTGACAGAAATCAGTGGATTTTGATTTCTGTTAAAGAAATATATCTAGGCGAAAATCAGTATTTTTACCTTAGAAGCTTGTATATACCAACATGAAACTGTAGGCAGAGCTTTCCATGTAGCCTGTATATACCTGTATATACCCATATGAAACTGTAGGCAGAGCTTTCCATGTAGCCTATATATACCCACATGAAACTGTAGGCAGAGCTTTCCATGTAGCCTGTATATACCCACATGAAACTGTAGGCAGAGCTTTCCATGTAGCCTGTATATACCCACATGAAACTGTAGGCAGAGCTTTCCATGTAGCCTGTATATATCCACATGAAACTGTAGGCAGAGCTTTCCATGTAGCCTATAAGATGTGACTCCATCAGTACTTTAACTTGTTCTTTTTCGAATACTGCTATATTGATTTGTACGTTTTTCTGAAATAGATTTTATATTCATTAAATACAAGCGGTATCTCTTCTCTTCGAGTAATACTCTATTATATTAAAAGTTCATATCCAACAGTTTACATTTTGCACTGACAAGATGGCCTCGATCATATAAGCCTTAAGATTTATACTGTTGTATTGGTTTGTTCTGATTTGGTTTTCCACCTAATTCATATGTATTAGAATATGAGTATACTACACAAGTGCCTCTAGTTTTAATAGATAATAATCTGTACAGTAGATACTAATTTCATAATAGTCAATAATTTGGCATTATTCCAGATAGTTTAGATTATGAAAGAGTGCAATATGATTGGATTCATGAAGAGAAGCCCAAGAGTAAAACCCTCGGAAAATTAAATGGATACGAACTAAAGTTTTTGGAGAATATGCTTAAAAGATATCTTTTCCCTTTGGTTCAGACGGATAAGGAAAAGCAATGCGTAGAAGCCGATCTAACCGCTCTACGGAATAAAGTGTGCCTGTTTTTCATTCTTGCCAATGTCATGTTTATTTGCATAATATTTACGTTACAGCAGATTACCAGCGAAAACAAAAGCCGCTCAATCCCTCTCTTGTGTGTCAGCAGGAGTGGGCAAGTAGATTAAGGGGAACCAATATCTTTGACTTTCACCTTCATTTTCGGCGTTATTCTTCTTATACATTTTATCTGCCTGCTCCTCCGTTGTTTTGGTACTTTGGTTCGCATCTTCGCCAGGACGGAGATATTTAAATTCAAAATGGACGACGACAAAACCAACATGATGCAATTGTTACATGATCTATCACGAGAGAATCAGAACGGTGAAGGTCAAAATCTAGCCCAGAGTATTTTCCTACCAAATACCGTCAAAACAAACCAAGGTAAGAATAATACTAGTATACAGAGTAATGTCCCAATTAAAGGTGCCTTTATTAGGATTACCATTGATATATGACATGCCAGATTTCTAACGAAAAGGCATACAATCCAGAGGCAGGGACTTTAGAAGAATGCTTCTTTCATAGCTTTGATAGTAATACTTGCACGCAATTATAACATATGAAACTATAAAGGACATAATAAGGCATACTGGACCATACAAAATATTGTTTATCATAATGCAATTAAATTATACAAACATATAGTAATCGGTGCAAACAGTCCATTTTATTAGATTTATTGGGATTTAATGCCAATAACTTGGTTTTGAGGACCTGTAAGAAGCATCAAGGTGATAATAACCTGAATATTCTCATAGAAGAAGAAACCTCTCTTTTAGATAATCTTTATTGAGATTCACAAAAACAACTTTCTTGGGAGTATCTCGTTGTTTCATTTCAGATATGTTTAGGATATGGTTATGCTTGAATCTGTTTACACACACACACACACACACACACACACACACACACACACACACACATATATATATATATATATATATATATATATATATATATAGAGAGAGAGAGAGAGAGAGATAAATAGATAGATATACATGGTAATATCATGTAGAATTTTGTATTTATACATTTTCTATGTCAGCTGTTGTACTTATCGTGTTTATCGTTTATTGCTTATTTGACAAAGAAATCCATATATATTCACTCTCTGACATCCGCGATCTCTAAATGTATCCAGTGAATCAATCTAGACAGTCTGTTACTTGCGTTATGATTTGCAGTTCATATATATATATATATATATATATATATATATATATATATATATATATATATATATATATATATATATATATATGCATATATGTGTGTGCATGTGTATTTCTCAGTTATGCATTGGATTTCACCCACAAATATTACAAATATAGCTTTCTCAGTACACTGTTGAATCATTTCATAATACAATGATGGATCCCATTAATATTAAAAATGAATAAGCAGACAATAATTTTGCTAATATTGCTGATAAGCACTCAAGGGTTGTATCTAGGAGGGAAACGGGCCATGAAAAGTTAAAGAGTCCATCACGGAAAACAGTTTACCGATAAATGTCCCACTGTTGTAAAATTTGGGAGAGATAGGTCGATGAAGAACGAACGTTTGAGGAGAGATGAAGAAATGAACAAAATTCAAAAAGAATTCCCGTTTATCCAATGAGTCTCATATGGCCATTTTCAGGATGCTAAGTAATCAAGATATCGCAAGAAGATCTAAGGCAATCAAATCAAGGTATTAAGTGGATTTATAACATAATATTTCTTCCATAGTTGGTATCAATTCCATTTCCATTTTAAATTTGCGATCTTTTCTTCACCTAACGCGAGAAGTGAAGGTTAATAACAGTTTTCGTATAAAGGCTATTTTGTTCTATGTTCTTAATGCATTCTGTATTCAAATTTAGTTCGCAATTTCAAGTAGGCACATTGTAACATATTCTGCTGTAAAATAATGACTTCTTGTCAAAGATATTCCTTTTTACACATGCAATGAATCAGACGCAAGAAAAATCCAATAAGGTCATAGAAATGATTATACTAATAATTCTCAACGTATAACGACAACGAAACATTTTTGTGTCTTTTTGTTTGGGTCCTGACAATTTTTTGGATTGTGTAAATTTATAATACTTTATTTATCGTATTACATCACTCCTCAGAAATATGCTTTTCAGAGACTGAGATCGTTTATGTGATCTGCGATAACTCATCATCTTTCACAAATGTTATGTCACTGATTTTACTTAGCACTATCTCATATTTGTGTGGCCCCACGCAGATAAAATTGCATTTTAACTATACTAAAAAAAGTTAGATTTGAAAAATGTGCACAAAATCATGCAGTAAAACAATTGTAGATTTTTGCTTTTGTAAAGATGAAGCTTTTAAGAGCCAATAAACATGCATAATGACCTCCGCTTCGAGTCGGCCAATATGAAGTTATCTCCTTCATTAAACTTCATGTTCACCAAAACAAAGGCTTGTAATTATGTATTTAATTAACCTATCTAAATATTAATATGATATACAGGAGCTACTTATCTATGTATTTCAAATGATGCGAGAGAGAGTGCATTCCTATGAGCGGTGGACAAATGTTAGCAAGCGCAACACTGACAGTACTTACCAGAAATTGAACGAATATATTCCGTAGTTAGTACAATTGCAAGAATCCTTCCATTCATCGGAGAAGAAAGTCTAAATGACTAGCAATTAGTAGAATATATGTAGAACTAGGATTTAAAATATGCAGGAATTTTTAGACTTTATTCATTGATAATTGGATCAGAGAGCTGGTTTAAAAGTCTGCATAAATGTATACACGCAAATATCTCTTATTTGTGGCGAATACATCAATTTGTTGCCAAAAGTTTCTATATTTTTGCTTAACTCGGAAATTAATTTTTCGATACTACTTCGACGTTAGCGTTGAAAATAGCAAATGTTTTAAAGAATCATGCAAAGCAATTGTCAGAATAATTAATCAAAAGGTGTACTAATCTGTCTTGAAATTCAGGACATCAAACCATAAATTATCCGTTGAAACTGGTCGACGGAATAAAATTCCATATGAAGAAAGAAAATGTACCAAATATCAGAATAAAGTTTTGGGTAATGAATTTCACTGCCTCGATAACCCATGTGCTCTCTCTCTCTCTCTGATATTTATGTACCATGATGGTTTTTATATATTACAACCTTGATTGTACTTGACTCGAAAGCAGGCGTGAGTTTACACAACACTTCCCGGAAAAACGCAAAGAGTGAATTAATTGATATTGGAATATTTCAGTGATGACTCAGCTTTACCTTGTTTTCTCACTGGATGGATATTTAAATCTGAATGAGAAATTGTATTATGATATATTATATCATGATTCAGATTTTGTTAAAATAGTTCCGTTCTTAGTTGTTCAATTTTTCAGTTCAAGGTCTTGTACCTAAACATTTCTCTCTCTCTCTCTCTCTCTCTCTCTCTCTCTCTCTCTCTCTCTCTCTCTCTCTCTCTCTCTCTCTCTCAAAAAGGTAGCTATTTCCATAAACCTTATCCACCAATCCATTTATCTATCTATCTATCTATCTATCTATATATCTATATACATATATATGTGTGTGTATATGTCCGTCTTTACTCTTCTAACTATATCTGTGTTATAACCCTTCCGTTTCTACTCATCCACATTTATATCTACATGTACTATTTACATATATCTTATTTGATAACTTCAATTATTGGAATATTAATATGTTTTAAGTTTTTTCTTCGATATTCCAATACAAGAAAGAAATGCATTTAGTACACAAAACATTGTCATTATTTACATTATGATATCCTTGACCTGCTCCCTAATCCTGTTCTTCCCTGATTAAATTAGATACATTCATATTTACGCTAGCATGTTGATTCACCGTATGTTCAGTGTTCCGTGGTAAGTTTCTACACTCCGATATTAGCGTCGTGCCAACGGAACAAACCTCCTCTTTCACATAGCCATACATGTAAGCCTGCTTGCCAAGAATTGGTTTATTATATCTGAATGTCGCGAATTCATCCCTCTTTTTTTCCTTCGTTATAAACTCATAAATAAATTTTCTCTCGTCTCTTATACGCTGAGTGTAATCTTTTGACACGTTGTATCCGCTCTGTTTATCGCGTGCTTTTCGTTCCGTTTGTAGGAAACGTTCTCAATCATTATAAAAGGTGAACTTGGCTATGATAGGTGAATAGTCCGTACTCAGGGTGCCTTGGTATTTGGATCTCATCCTCTGTACCCTATCCATCGGGCTAGTTCGTACGTCGTCTATGTGAAGGGGTGTCCTGTAGGAAAGTTTGGTTTTCTTCTCACATACATCCCATCCTTCGTTAGCGGTGCCATATCAACCATAAAAAATAAGATTATTTAATCTAGATTGTGCCTCCAATTTGTCCATCTGTTTTCTAGCTGCTTTACCCGATTCCCCAATTTCAAATTTTGTTCACGAAATTTCTTATTGTCCTGCCTTACATCATGGGAAAGATCACAAACATTGTGATTAAGTTAAGTGTAATTTTGGTTCATGGTTTTCAGTTCTGCTGAAATACTTGTCAGAATCTGGTTAATATCCGTTGACGAAGTTGGCTGCTGTGTGGCTGTATTGTCCCAGAATCTGATGTTGACAGCAATGTCTGTCTCGTCACCGCCCCTCAACTAGGCCCCGGGCCATGGATTTACTCTACCGAACCGCTGACCACTAACAATAAACCCATCGCAAGCAAAGGTTTTGAAGTAGGAAGAATAGCCGTTCTTCCTATCCTTTAACACTTGCATCCTCATTTTTATCTTTCTTGGTTGCACAAATGTGCCAATCCTTGCCCGCCATAGTTCAATATTTACATCCATATTTTCAATCTTTTTGAGACAGATCTCTATCATGTCACAGTCTCTACATGCGCCAGATGGCGCCCCATGGAACAAAGATTGAACAGACTCACAATCCATGTGTGATACTGAAAATTGCAGTAATTTGATACAAGCAACATAAACCCCCCTTACGCGTTTCCCATTTATCCGATTGTCTTCTGTTTATTCGAAAATGTTGGAAATAACTTAAAGAACAGTAACTGTTTCATCTTCTCCATGTGCTGTTAGTATTGAAGAGTTACTTCCCTTGTGACTGATTGTACTTAACAACCATAAAAATCATATCAGCGATTCGCAGTATTGACAATGTGCTCCATATACCCATTAATATTAACATTAGTGTTCAATTATCATTATTAAAGTAACACAGCAAACTTCAATGAAGACATCATTATTAAAGGAGCACAGTTAATCCGTAAGAAAACGTACATGGACCGAAACGTCCAGGCCGAATCGTCCCGACCAAAAATAGTTTTGAGGCCATTAAAACCGGTGAATAGAATCACCAGAACGGACCGGAACGGAGGTAATCACCGGAATGAACTTGGAATATAGGCACGATGTTTGTTCCCAATATTAATTTTTGTATTAGGCTGGATAGTCATAGATTTAAGCAATAAAGGATGGGCAGTGCATTTAAAAAAATATATATATATATAACTGGGAACACATCTTATATTTATCGAGCCGAATATACCCTTGAATTTATAAAGATAAATCCTTATGCATCCTCTTTGTAGAAGGAGGAGAAATTATGCCAGACAAGATCAATTTCTTTAAGTCAGTATTGCCATGGACACTTGTGTAAGTTAGTTTCTAACCCTCTATTGACTTTTGCCACATTCCCCAATTTCCTCATAAAGGCCAATTATTTCTGAGCAGACACTACACTGGTTACCTATGGCCCATTCCCTCCATACAAGCCCACAATATTCTTCAAACTTTGGGTCACATCGCAGGAATCCAGAACAGGTTCGGGTCATATCGGCATGTTCACAAAAGGCTGCTTTCCACATAATGACATTCTGGCAAACATGAAATATCCGATATGTGGCAGCCGCTTCATCTCTGAGAACAAAATTAAATCATAACTACCCTCAAGCTCTCTGCTGTACATAGAAGCCTCATTTTAGGTTCTCACTTTATCAACGCTTTATTTTTGGATAATTTAATTGCATGAAAGGTAATCCACTTTGCCTTGAACTGATTTATATTACATGCAAAATACAGTAAAGGGAAGAAAAACACACCCGTAGGTAATTCATTGAGTTATCTCCCTTAAACTATACATGATATTTCAAGAAATAAAAACTCACATTTCAGTGCTTGTTTATGAAAATAATGAGAAGATTCAGCATGATTTATTATATTCAGCCTAAATAATGATGGAAATAATAATTTCTCATGGTAAAGAGTAAAAGGTTGAAAAGTTGATACTGGTTTTTTATTCCTATATCATCCAAATTATTTACCTTTTTATTTCAGATGGAAAAGCACACTGCTGCTCCTTTAGTTTTGGTGTTTGTAAGTGATGTAGTAGTGCAGATACCTTAAGATAGTCCCTACACCGATGTGACACAATTTTCACATATTTGTCTAAGGTAAGGCAATGAAACTTTCCCTTCTCAATTTTCTCTTCCTTGCTCTTGCCTCTTTGATTCAAGAAGGAAAAGAATGAACACCAAGAAACATTTCAAAGATTCAGTTATCACAGTAATGCATTACTGGTGCTAGTTCGAATACATTAATCACTGTTTTCACGTATCCAAAAATGTTTGATGGTCAACGTAGATATATGATAAGACACGGTTTGCTGTGTGCAACCGTTTGCCGGAGCACGATGGCAGAATTTGGGCCTGAAAGCAACAAGATGGATGAGTTTGGGCCCAAATAAAGCACGATGGAAGAGTTTGAACCCAAATATACAGCACGATGGAAGCGTTTGGACCCGAATACACATCAAGATGGAAGAGTTTGAATCCGAATATACAGCACAATGGAATAGTTTGGACCCGAATATACAGTAAGATGGAAGAGTTTGAATCCGAATATACAGCAAGATGGAAGAGTTTGAATCCGAATATACAGCAAGATGGAAGAGTTTGAATCCGAAGATACAGCAAGATGGAAGAGTTTGAATCCGAATATACAGCAAGATGGAAGAGTTTGAACCCGAATATACAGCAAGATGGAAGAGTTTGAACCCGAATATACAGCAAGATGGAAGAGTTTGAATCCGAATATACAGCAAGATGGAAGAGTTTGAATCCGAATATACAGCAAGATGGAAGAGTTTGAATCCGAATATACAGCAAGATGGAAGAGTTTGAATCCGAATATACAGCAAGATGGAAGAGTTTGAATCCGAATATACAGCAAGATGGAAGAGTTTGAACCCGAATATACAGCAAGATGGAAGAGTTTGAACACGAATATACAGCAAGATGGAAGAGTTTGAACCCGAATATACAGCAAGATGGAAGAGTTTGAACCCGAATATACAGCAAGATGGAAGAGTTTGAACCCGAATATACAGCAAGATGGAAGAGTTTGAATCCGAATATACAGCAAGATGGAAGAGTTTGAACCCGAATATACAGCACAATGGAAGAGCTTGAACCTGAATAAACAGCAAGATGGAAGAGTTTGAACCCGAATATACAGCAAGATGGAAGAGTTTGAACCCGAATATACAGCAAGATGGAAGAGTTTGAACCCGAATATACAGCAAGATGGAAGAGTTTGAACCCGAATATACAACAAGATGGAAGAGTTTGAGCTCGAATGCAGCACAATAAGGAGTTTGGGCTCGAATGCAGCACGATGGAAGAGTTTTGGCCCGAATGTTACATCAAACGTTTCACATAACAAACCGTGTAATGAGTGTTACTCTGACATGACCAATTTTTAGTATATAAATTATATACCAAATACTAACAAAAAGGAGTTTTTAAATCTGTACTCAAGCAGCACGTGTATTCCGTCGTTGGAATGAGGCTGATATCACGAAACTGCACACGTCAAATGGAGATTAAAAATAAGTATAAGAGTAAAACTCTGAATGGGAAATAATAAGGTGGGAATGTAGAAGGGTGTGGAAAGCTACGGTGTCAAGTTGATTTAAGGGAGGTCGAAATTGACGTAATTATATAGCCAGAAGACCACGTCTTCTACTTAGTATAACATTTATGTCCATATAGGCCTTCGGTAATTTTTAATTTTTTTTTTAAATCTTTTTAATTTTTTTTATTTTCACTTTCACTATGTTATTCAGGAAATATGTTGTAAAGTGAAAATTTTACAAAACAGTGGATGAAAGATGACCAACCTGCAACAGTACGATTTTAAAAGTTACATAGGTATATAAATATACTACGAATAAACCATGCTTCTGTAGTTGTAAACAAAATGAGCACTCCAATTGCATGATAATGGTTCACGAATAGCCAGGATTGATATTAGTTTAAAGTTCGTTATAATTTCTGATATTCAACGATTGAATGACATATATCTTGATCATGGCGGTTCGACCTAAGGATATATTGTTGAGACGAGATGGGTACAACTTAATGAATATAGTAAGTTGCAGATGCTGCAGCACATGTTACGCCAGTAATATTTTCTTACCATACTCGCCAATCGACCAATCAGCGCACGTTTTTAATAGACACACCTTCAACCGCTTACTCATCCGCCGTTTTCTTCCCATGTATTTGGTTCTTTCGCGTGATAAATCACATTTATGTTGTTACAACGGTGCAAATGTGTACCTGGAGCCTATGTAACTCTGACAGTTGATACTCAGACTGACTTGTTGGCAGCGTGAAATTTATTTCGGTCCTCAAACCTTGTTCAAGTTTGCAGAAATGCTTGATGTGGATCAAAGCTTGAAAAACAGTATCGAGAAATGTACCTAAATGAATCTATAAACGTGCATTTCGACTTAAAACAGTATCGAGAAATGTACCTAAATGAATCTATAAACGTGCATTTCGACTTAAACAGTATCGAGAAATGTACCTAAATCAATCTATAAACGTGCATTTCGACTTAAACAGTATCGAGAAATGTACCTAAATCAATCTATAAACGTGCATTTCGACTTACTCAGCTTGAGATTTTTATACTTATTTTGTGTTTGACAACAAACTGACAAATCAGCACATCAACATGTTTAGTGCCGAAGCAACGAAGTCTATTGCCAATCCAGGTTGAATACATTGTCTATAACTTAATATTTCTTCATAAATAACATATTTATGTTTGGAGATTATTAAGTCACTTTTACTATTAATAAATAAAAATAAATAAATAAATAAATAAATAGGCCAAATAAAAAGGCGAACATTTTATTGAGCAATTCAAAACCACTAACGCATATTAGATAACATATATACATTATTCGTTCTAAATTCAAGAGTGCAATTATATTAATAATGTGTTACAACATTGCAAGAAAACTAGTTCTGTATTCTTACATTGCATTTACATTATTTTGTTATTAATAATTCCCGTCTAATAAATACTCGGTACACCAATATTCCAAGATTACGGATAATATGTGGGAATTTCGATTGTAACAATGAATAAAACTTTACATAACTTGGATGCTTGACATACTGATTGGATAAAAAAAACTCTGTTTCAAATCATCAATGGCAGGACAAAACCTGACTATATGGAATTCATCATAAATTAGGTCACTGTCAAAGGACAAACAAGCAGTTCTAACCTGAGCGGGACCAAGTGATTAGTGGGCAGATTTATCTTCGTTTTCCTGGTCGATTGACGGCTTTCCAAAAGAAACATTTAGGCTAAGAAAGAGTGATATTTGTACCCAACTGTCAGTTTATATATATATATATATATATATATATATATATATATATATATATATATATATATATATATATATATATATATATAAATACACACCAAACAGAGCGGAATTCTATCCCTGGATTCTACAAGAGAATGCTTGATAACATTAACATAACATATATTAACATATATATATATATATATATATATATATATATATATATATATATATATAGAGAGAGAGAGAGAGAGAGAGAGAGAGAGAGAGAGAGAGAGAGAGGGAGGGAGAGAGAGAGATAGGAGACAGACAGAGATGGATTGATAGATATATAGATGAATGGACAGAGGGAAGGACGGGTAGATAGATAAGATGAGGATAAATTACTGATGACATCAATGTAAATCCATGTAAGAAAGATACCTAGATGCACACACAGATACCACAAGATATATGTCGGGAAAGAACGCTAGATGAAGAGATATATGGGCTGTTGGATAATTATTATAACGACGGATATATCACGAAATGTATAGATAGATAGATGAAAAGGAGGGTAACGTTTAGGGATCAAAAACATCTTTGCTTTAATTGCCCATAATTGTTAGCATTTTTTACACAGAACAAAGACTTCCTTCAAAGTGAACCCTCTGGAATGTGGCACTCAAGTAGAAACTGCAGATTTTTACAGCGAGTTATTGGCACACATGCCTTACTACAAAATAAAAAGATAGTAATATATATCAAACCTGTCTCTCAAAGAAAGTGTTATTAAATGAGATTGACAGCTACCGTATCTACCCATATTTTGACATAGTTTTATCGAATAATGTGATTCTGATTAGTCTGTATTATTCATCTGTGCGTGGACTTGCTACGGTAAGCACAGTTCTTCATATTAAATAATTTTCTTGTGTTATACGCTGTCTCTTGGTTGCCTATTATGAATTTTGAAGCATAATTTAAGCGTTGAGTAGAATTTTTATATCAATATATTCGGGATGATGCAACTTGGCTAGTTATACAGTACAGCTGATCATTTATATCAGATCAAACGTATAAACATACCTTCCGATACTCTGATGCAAAAACTGGGAATTATATATATATATATATATATATATATATATATATATATATATATATATATATGTATATATATATATATATATATATATATATATATATATATATATATATATTTCTGTACACTCATCTCTTTCAAAACTCAATATCGGTGTATGTTTCCTTTGAAATAATTGTTGAGCAGTTGTTGTGATGTGTTTTGTTCCTCGATGTGAAACTTTATATGATTGTGTAAACAATTGATGCAAGTAAAATTGGAATAATGTACTGAAAATGCAAGTAATACGATATCTGTATATGCATATGGAGAGTGGTACGTGTGCAAAAATGTGTATTAATGTGAATGGGGATAATAAACTCCTACGTGAATGTAGGCGTATATTGAATATCAGCTTATATGGGAAATAAGCGTATATTGAATATAAGAAGTAAGCGTGAATGGAAAATAAGTGTATATCTAATATCAGCGCATATAAGAAATACGTGTACATGGAAAATAAGTGTATATGAAAAATAAGTATTGATTGAATATAAGTGTATATAGAAAATAAGCGTATATTGAATATAAGAAATAAACGTATATTGAATATAAGCGTACATGGAAAATAAGCGTATATTGAATATAAGCGTATATGGCAAATAAGCGTACAGGGGAAAACAAGTGTATATTAAATATAAGCGTATATGGGAAATAAGTGTACATGGAAAACAAGCTTACATGGAAAATAAGCATATGCAGACCTACCTTCATTAGTGCAGCAAAAAAAACCCCGCATATTTGTGTGTAAAAGAAAAACAAAGTCCATGCCATTTCCCTTGAGCTTATTTTGTTCACTGTTAGGTATTAATCAGGACTGTACATCTATTTACAGTGCCTAGCCTATTACTGCAGTTCGTTCTTGCTAGCGTTTCTTTCTGTGGTCACTTTTATTTACTCTTTTTTTTTTTTTTTTTTTCCATTCCTTAAAATCTTTTTTATAGGTGTACATATCTAAACGTTAGAAAATATTGGGTGCATTTCACTGTCGACAATCGCAAATAATTAAGAGCATATAACCTTCACTCATTTTAAAAATGAGCGAATGCGCTTATGATCCATATTTTAAGGTATGTTACTAAGTGAATGCTTGTGTTTGAGAGTGTTGTAGTTAGATTTTGATATGCCTGTTTCAGATAGTTGTGTCAATTAATATATATTATCTTCTCAAATAGCATGCAATAGTAGATAAATGGACAGTATTTGACCAGAGTAAAATTAAAAATAATATATTCTTTCACCACATGGGTTTCGCCCACTCGATAGCAAATAAATACATGGACCCAGAAATTCAAATTCCATTTCTGTCCATTTATCTATTACTTTAACTTTACTGGACCATTCAGACCAGAGGGTATCATTTAACGGTCAGAAATCAGCTGAAAACATTGAATCGATAAATTAACGACACTTCCATTCCATACAATTGACGAAAAGTGCATCGATAGCAGTATTAAGAGTATGAAAAGTGCATCGATAGCAGTATTGAGGGTATGAAAACTTTGAGGTTTTTTTTTAAAGATAACGAGTTTCTATAATATGACAGATGTGTTAAAAATAACATATTAGACCACGAAATAGCTACACTTCGTAAGACATGCGAATTCCGGTTGATCACAAAATCCGAGGGAAAAAGAATGTACATCCGAATACGTCACCAGTAAATAACAAATTATAGCGCATTAAATATGAGATAAGGCGAATACAGTGTACATTATGTTCTAAATGACATTATAAATGAAATGAAGAAAAACAGATATGGAGTTGATTCCCAGAACATCTAAACAAAGCTGAAAAACAAATATAATATAAAATACTACAAGCTTTTGTATGAGATCTTGACCAAAATAAGAGGTAATGAAAATTGCATATATCTTAATGCATTGAAACTTGTCATTCTACACAGAAGATATGGAGGTCGTGCCAACTAAGCCTTTTTACGAACAAACTTTTTACTCTGTACAGTTTTGACACTTTGATAAAACCTTCTGTAACAAAGGATTTCCCCAATATTAACCAAAATCAATTGACAAGATACGAGTTTTTTATACAACGTGGATGAAGTTAAATCTAGCAATCCTTTTACGGTGTGCAGACACATAGATGTTGAAGGTACAATTGTTACCGTGGAACAAGCACCCATATTAAAGATTTTCGCATAACTTTCCCTTAACATCTAGTAGTAATTGAAATAAACTACACAAATAAATTATATAATTGCATGAGAATGTGCAACAACAGTAGATAGAGGCTCAATATATTCACACATGATAAGCCAATTTCGCTTTATTTTGTATATATATGTATATATATATATATATATATATATATATATATATATATATATATATATATATATATATATATATATATATATATATATATTTAAATTTAAATAATTAGATTAAGGCACAAACATCGCTAAATACTGCTTTTCCAGATCCCAGAGAAACATTAGGTGCTACACTCTAGTTACTAACTAGCTCAGAAATAAAGGTCTTTAGATTAAAAACACACTAATAATTACACAACACCTTACCATTGTCTTGCAACTCAATAGGATTTAATTCAATTTAATATAAAAGTTAATCCATCCGTAAATATACACAAACACACACACGCATATATATATATATATATATATATATATATATATATATATATATATATATATATATATATATATATATGCGAATAAATAATATTATCATACAGGTTAGATAATTTGAATTCGTACTCTACGGAGATTCGAACCCAGATCTGCGTGTTACGGCTCCCATCGCATTGCCTGTAAGTACCAACCCCTATACTATATCGGTGCTTACAGGCAAGCCGATGGGTGCCGTAATCCGCGGATCTGGGTTCGAATCTGCATAGAGTACGAATTAAAATTCTCTAACCTGTATGATAATACTATTTATTCGTATTTAAACATTGTGCCAATGTTATCAAGTATTCCCCTGTAGGATCCAGGATAGCACTTTCTGCTCTGTTTGGTGTATATTTGTAATTCTCTCTCTCTCTCTCTCTCTCTCTCTCTCTCTCTCTCTCTCTATATATATATATATATATATATATATATATATATATATATATATATATATATATATATATATATATATATATATATATATATATATATGTATATAACATGCAATGCAAATTAGCAAACGTTCCTAACGAGATAAAATTTAAAACACTGAAACTAAATGTTTTGCATAAAACCATGACACATTTGTCATAGCTATGAATTCAAGATTACAACAAAGGACAAATTAGATATATACAAAATACAATGAAACATGAAACTACGACAAAAGCAATTAAACTGGATAGCAAAAGCTGGTTGTGTGATTCCCAACTGGCATTTAACAGATCAAAGTATACCGAAGTTAGTAAAATAGGTTTACAAATTTACCGTTTATTTTCAAATTTGAAAATTGCTGTATCGATGTGAAATTCCTCCACGTGGTGAGGACAAATTTAATACACCAAACAATAGCATAAATCTGAAACATTTTAAACTGACCATTGTAATATTTTTAAAATTCCAGAAATTCATGAATGGAGATACCTCAATGGTAAGAATAAAACAATTTCAAATGATAGCACGTATTCAAAAAGACCTTTGATGAAACGAATTTCAGAATAATAGAACAACAGTTTTATTACAAACAGAAATGGACATGAATGAATATAACAGAAGTCGTGCGAAAACAAGGCAATAGGCTTAACATGAAGCCGAATAAAGACAAATCAATAAGACATGAAGTCGCATGAAGACAAGGCAATAGGCTGGACACGAAGTCGTATGAAGACAAGGCAATAGGCTGGACATGAAGTCGTATGAAGACAAGGCAAAAGGACATGAAGTCGTATGAAGACAAGGCAATAGGCTGGACATGAAGTCGTATGAAGACAAGGCAATAGGCTGGACATGACGTCGTATGAAGACAAGGCAATAGGCTGGACATGAAGTTGTATGAAGACAAGGCAATAGGCTGGACATGAAGTTGTATGAAGACAAGGCAATAGGCTGGACATGAAGTCGTATGAAGACAAGACAAGAGGCTGGACATGAAGTCGTATGAAGACAAGGCAATACTCTGGACATGAAGTTGTATGAAGACAAGGCAATAGGCTGGACATGAAGTTGTATGAATACAAGGCAATAGGCTTGACATGAAGTCGTATGAAGACAAAGCAATAGGCTGGACATGAAGTTGTATGAAGACAAGGCAAATAGGACATGAAGTCGTATGAAGACAAGGCAATAGGCTTGACATGAAGTCGTATGAAGACAAAGCAATAGGCTGGACATGAAGTTGTATGAAGACAAATCAATAGGACATGAAGTCGTATGAAGACAAGGCAATAGGCTTGACATGAAGTCGTATGAAGACAAAGCAATAGGCTGGACATGAAGTTGTTTGAAGACAAGGCAATAGGACATGAAGTCGTATGAAGACAATGCAATAGGCTGGACATGAAGTCGTATGAAGACAAGGCAATACTCTGGACATGAAGTTGTATGAAGACAAGGCAATAGGACATGAAGTCGTATGAAGACAAGGCAATAGGACATGAAGTCGTATGAAGACAAGGCAATAGGCTGGACATGAAGTCGTATGAAGACAAGGCAATAGGCTTGACATGAAGTCGTATGAAGACAAAGCAATAGGCTGGACATGAAGTTGTATGAAGACAAGGCAATAGGCTGGACATGAAGTCGTATGAAGACAAGGCAATAGGCTGGACATGAAGTCGTATGAAGACAAGGCAATAGGCTGGACATGAAGTCGTATGAAGACAAGGCAATAGGCTGGACATGAAGTCGTATGAAGACAAGGCAATAGGTTTGACATGAAGTCGTATGAAGACAAAGCAATAGGCTGGACATGAAGTTGTATGAAGACAAGGCAATAGGCTGGACATGAAGTTGTATGAAGACAAGGCAATAGGCTGGACATGAAGTCGTATGAAGACAAGGCAATAGGCTGGACATGAAGTCGTATGAAGACAAGGCAATAGGCTGGACATGAAGTCGTATGAAGACAAGGCAATAGGTTTGACATGAAGTCGTATGAAGACAAAGCAATAGGCTGGACATGAAGTTGTATGAAGACAAGGCAATAGGCTGGACATGAAGTCGTATGAAGACAAGGCAATACTCTGGACATGAAGTCGTATGAAGACAAGGCAATAGGCTGGACATGCTTTGTTTTACCAAATAAAATAATGCTATTACAGATGAAGGTTCAATTAAAGTACAAGGTCTTATGGAATCCGTATCTTAGGTGAGCAAGCTGAAAACCGAACAAATATTATACAATTTGTTTGGACATTGTGATATACTTATAAAATGTTATGGAGATATTGATTTTAAGGCAGCAAGGTTCCGACTGGAATGAAATCATTATGATCAAATTCCAATAATACATAAATCATTATGACCAAATTCCAACAATACATCACATATTCAAAAGTGAAATTGCCCTATGCCTATTGTGGTGACGGTATATATCTATTACCGAATGATTTGATTATGAAAATGGTTAGATATGTTGGATACAACAATAATTTACAGAAACAAAAAGAGTCATTTAAACTTTGATTAAAATTACTATAATACTGACGCAGTAAAAAGTGGTATTGCAAAGGCTGAAAACAATATGTAACAGTACGATAAGAAATTATAGGGGATAAGAAATAAAACAACGGGAGTAAAATTATCTGGAGAAAAAAATTATGATGACGATAGTCCTACTGTCAGGATGGAGGATCCTGTAAATAGCACATCTACTAATGTGATCCGATACCCGGATGTTCTGATGATGGGTAGCAAACACGAAGTGTGGATACAATTCATTTTAAAAATGTCATCAAAGATATTCTCCGTGAAATAAACAATTACATTGATACAAATTATTGCATTAGTTGGTATAGTTTACTTTTTCAAGTAGTTTACTTACCTCTAAGCCTACCCGTCCTTCGCTTACATTTCTGATCAAAGATGCAAATAAGACATCCACTAATGCCAAAATAAGTAAAATAATATGTTCAGCTGGAAAGAAACAACTTATCCAGCCGTTTTGAAAAGCAGCTTATTACACGACCAATAATTTCAAGCACTGCTACTGCAGTTTTCTTTTGGTTAACTCAAACAAATAATTGCAATATTTAATAAGCCTTTTTATTGTTAAATTAAGGATTTGTTTTGCCTCCTAATGGAGCACTACTGCACCTCGTTTCTCCTCCACCAACAGTTGATATTCTCATATATGTTGCAGTGACATTAACAGCACACCCTTTTCTTTACACAGCAATTGCAACCTTTAACTCAATGGTAATTTTCTTCTAATTTTGTATTATTCCTTTCAATATTTTCTCTGAAGTTTTAATCCAACTGTGTTAGATGTCCATCTAATGGAGCTTGTTTTACTGTCGAACCTTTCTGTCACACATTGACCATTACAATTTACAACAGGCCTGTCTATGGGTTTGTATGCGAGGTGAGTAGGCAATAACTCCACGCAAACATATTTTAATAGCAATTGCAGGATATAATGTGCTGACAAATTATGTACAAATTTACACTATCAACACTTCACTCAATAACAAAGACGATTACATCAATTCACGCGTTAGAATTCCAAGTAAATATCATTTTGAACGAGTCAGTCACTTAAAGAAAAATATATACATAGTTCCATGTTCTATATTGAAAAAGGTATACCTAGTTCCAAGCGCTGATCGTCATGTGCACAGGGAATAATGCATGTACGCATGATTGAATATCATAGTCGTTCACACAAGATTGACGTATGCACCCACACAGGGAATAATGCGCATCCACACAGGACTTAATAATGCTTGCCCACACAAGACTGATATATGCACCCACACAGAGTATAATACACGTCCCACACATGACTGAATTATGCAAGTCCACACATGATTGATATATGCACCCACACAGAGAATAATACACGTACACACAGGACTCAAGTATGCATGCCCAAACAGGACTGATGCGCATCCACACAGGACTGAATTATGCATGATCACACAGGACTGACATATACACCCACACTGGGAATAATACACGTCCACACATAACTTGATTATACATGCCCACACCGGACTGACATATGCACCCACACAGGGAATTATACACGTCTACACATTACTGAATTATGCAGGTCCACACGGGACCGACATATCCACCCACACTGAGAATAATGCGCATTCATACAGGACTGAATTATGCATCCCCACACAGGACTGACATATGCACCCACACGGAATAACACACGTCCACACAAGATTATGCCTTCGTCATACGTGCAAAGTATGCTTTTAATGGTGATTAATGGATAGAGCACAATTGGACATAGAATTGAAATATGTTGATGTTTCACAGACACACACCTACTGTGATGTTCCAAAGTAACGCCTTCCCCAGGGTAACAACTAAAAGGTACTGTCTACAGAAACTGAAAAGTACAAAAATTAATTTAACATAGAAATAGATAATTGGTGAAACTTTAACTAAACAGAGTTGGAGAAGATGGATGAGAAACAAATTATGAAGTCATTTGAAAGCCTAGTCAATGCCAGGGATGTAAACATTTCGAAATCATTGTCGGATGTTGCTATCGACACTGTGACATCATTCATTAGCAAATTTATTCCAATTGATACTTAGTTTACAGAATGAACTGACAGATAACATCAATTATTATCATATACTTCACTAGATTTTTTTCATAAAAGCTATGATTACCTCAATATGTACTAATTGCTAGTTTGACAACATTAAAACTTATTTTTTTCCAAAGGCTTATATATAATAAAGAGGACGGGAAAAATACTGAACAAGTACCTAATGAATAGATGTATACTGGTTGCTTTGTTGTTGGTGCATAAGTGCCTCTAACTAGATGTGTTACTCCTAAGCCTGATCTTAGGAGTGTCTGCCTATTATGCAATCAAGTTGATTTTGAAAAACGGACTGGCAGTACTGCTGAAAATATTCCTAGTAATGATGTTAGTTATCTTGAATGATTCGACATATTTTCTTCTGCCTTTCTATTGTTTTCCTCTAAGTCATCTTAACATTGTTGGATCTGTTTTCATAGGGTATCTTGTTTTTGACTACTGGAGGTTTTGTCTTTGTTGAGCAGGACCGAAAAGGTCGATAGAGATACATGGAATGAAAGGATCAATGTTTAAATCATCTTTAATGACACCTTCAGGTTTAGTACAATTTTGCCATCTCCTATTATTGACACCTTCAGGCTTAGTGCAATTTTGCCGTCTCCGATCATTGACACCTACAGGTTTAGTGCAGTTTTGCCATCTTCGATCATCGACACCTACATGTTTATTGCAAGTTTGTCTTCTCGGATAATAATCAATGCAATGAATACGAGTACGTTCAGTGATGTAACAGATTTACTATTTTGTTGTAATACTTATTAAATTACATTTCTTGTAAATTATGAAAAATATCCTTGCAAAAATAAAGAAAGTGAGCAACACAAAAATGTTACTTCGCAAAAGACAAAAGAGAAAAGTTGAGTTTAACTTGGAAGACTTGTAAAACGATCACAGGAATTTAAAAGTCAAAGCCGAACCGTTTTTCAGAAAAACAAGAAAATGTTGGATTCAACAATTAGCAACGAGCTAAATTTCAACATGACCATAATTTGTCTATAATACTTGAAAATGCTGTAAATTTTGTACGGCTAATAAATAGTATGTGCAATGGAAGAACTTTAAATTGTTTGATTAAATAGCATATATTTTACCTACAAATAAATATCGAGTGATATACAAAACAATATTACTAACTCTGTTTACCATGTAGCATTTAAATTTGCTCCCACAGTTGCCTGCATCACGCATTTGAAGAATGTGTTTAAAATGCCAATATGTCCACTATCAAACATGAATTTTGCAGAAGTTGCGAAATTAATTTTTTACGAGACAAAACTGTTAGCACTCTAACTACAAATGTAAAATCAAACATTCGTTGCTAAAATGCTGTAATTTTGTTTTGTTGATAAACAGCATAGCTTTTACATGCAGAGAAACGTACACAAAGAACACAAAACAACTATATCAATCCACTTTACCATGCAAGCTAATTATTCCAGTTTCTTATAGCCAGTTCAAATATGACTACCTTAATATAACATGGGCTACTACCGGATAAATCTGTTACTCAATAAAACAAAGTTACAGTCACAAATTGTGTAAAAGAAAATGCATATTAGAGGTTCAGCACAATTATAGGACTCAAATCGGCTGAGACATTGCATAGTATCACGTCTATAGAGTTTAGAAAACTCATCTACCACTCCAGAGTTTAAGCTTCTCTTTCCTATATATAAATGAGTAAAATGTCACCATTTGTCCCGCCTCTCCGGAACAACAGCTCCTTTATATCCTGCAGATGACTTGTCTCTCCGGGACAACATCGATAGACAACAATCAAATTTTAGACTGCAAACATATCAACGAGATTACAATTAATTGTGTTAAATAGGTTGAACAGTATGTGAGAAAGAAAGACAAAATATATACAGTATTGAAGTGTGTGGAGGTTAGCATGGCTGAAGTCTCAAGTGGTATGGGAATAACTGTAACTGGATTAAGTGTTGCAGGAAAAGGCACCGATGTAGTTGTTTCTTTGACTTTCAGTGTGTTTAGTGCAACGTTCAACGGATTTGTTGCCAACAAATTTAAGGAAAAGTTGACCTGCAGCAACGTTTTAAAACATAAAGAAATATGGCACATCTGCAATCAGTAAGTTGAGCAGTATTGATGTAATTTCTTTATACTTTGGATGAATCATGATGAAACTAATACAGTTAATTCTTCGACATTCTTGATCAACCTTTTGACCTTAGGGTCAAGGTCAAATGTTTTAATTTGAGCTTGACATGTAGTCCCTGGCATTCTTGTAATGCATATTCCAACTCCCACACACCCTGAGCAGACATCTCTCATACAATGATCAAGGAATGATGATATAAATTATGTTATGCATATAAGGCATATTCCTGATATCACTGCATATAAGAAGGAAATATTGAAAATGTTCATTGCAATTGAAATTTTCATACTTGACCTTTACACCCCTCACATGAATCGTTGTTGTCAGAGCAAAGAATCACATTCATATTGCAGATGGATACCACCGGGGCAGCAAAACTACCCACAACTTCGTAAATTTCCATCTAGCCGTTGATTGACGTGTGATAATAAATGGATGTACAGAAGGACGGATGGAGAGTATCACAATACTCCAACGCTTGTTTGAAAAGCGTGGAGACAATAAGGGCTATAGCTTCAATGATTTTTTATTTGGCCCTAGGACTGTGGAGGGGCATTTACAATTATCAAAGTCCATCTGTCCAACTGGCCTCCAGGACTGTGGAAGGGGCATTTAATATTACAAAATGTCCATCCGTCCAACTGGCCTCCAGGACTGTGGAAGGGACATTTAGTATTACAAATGTCCATCTCTCCAACTGGCCTCTAGGACTGTGGAATGGGCATTTGGTATTACCAATATCCATCCATCCAACTAGTTACGGTAAGATTAGTTTACATTTAGGTCACTGGGAAAAGAGGCATTCGAGTTCCATACATATATGTTTAGCTTTCTCTAAAAATACTTTCATTTTCAGTCTAAATTAGTAGATATATGTTAGTTAATAATTTAGCCTTGTTTCACAACAAATAGAAGTACATTTAACATTAATTGAAATGTTATCTTGTTTTTCTCAGGTATCGCGAACAACTAATTTTTAGGAATCTCTATTGTAAATGCCAGCCATATTCGTGCCAGGTAACGACTGACATTTTGGGAATTCAAATTTAAAGGAAACAGTTCACCATATGACAACCAAATGAAAAACAAAATGCACGACTTAATTAGCACATGCATGATCCATCAAAGAAGCTTTCAAATCGTGTTAAATTTCACAATCAAGTGCCTTCGCTGGCTTAACTGTCAGATGAATACAGATCTTTGCAATGAGTGGTGCGTGAATGTGTGTATGTATCTATATCTATATCTATCAATATAGATAAATGTGATGGGAAATATCCTGCGACAATATAATAAAACCTTGTCGAGTCCAATGTAAATGTAAAAGTAATATTGAGTACATAAAAAACAACTGTATTGCTTTCATGTAATTATTGAAATTACTGCTGTTGAACAAAGATCGTCTACCGAAATATGATTCTGACGAAATTAAAGCAACCTGATTGCCACACTGACAGATTTAAGCATCTTGCATTTACAATAATTGTTACATAAGCGCATATCAGGTTGATCTCAATTAACCTGTAGATAGATAGAGTAGCACTAAACTTCGAATACTTTGTTTTGCTGGAAAGATAGCTTAGGCTCAATTGCCAAACAGACTAGAGAGTCATTCTTACTCTACTGACAGTTCAATCGACAAACTAATGTTTGAGCTATGAAGGCTGTGATGTATATACCGTCTTTAGTATATGTTTCGGACGCCAAATATTTATTATCTTCTTTGGTTTCCAAAAACTTAGGGACAAAGAAAATATTTCCCAACTAAACGTTTTTGAAAACTTAGGGTTGGGTGTGGTGGAGCAAAATTGACGGGTAGTTGTGTTTTGAGAGTAGGATCATTAACGATTTATTTGAAATGTAGATACAACGAATCGAAGCATTGTAGTATGTACTGTATATCAATTGCTTTTTATATCTGTCATGTAAATGTTGTTGTTTCTAAACGACCAGATAACAATCTTTGCACTGAATATCAAATGATTTTGACACCTATTATGTAATAGCTATTGTTTTGAAACAAAATTGTTACCCACATAGAAACAGCAGTTCTCAATGTCAGTGAAGTTTCAGTTGATAGAACTGCCGCGCATGATTATCTCACTGTGTATAACATTCAACTGTTTCAGATTTATCGATAGGTTGAACATAGACTGTCAAAGACTTTTGAAACCTTCATGCACAAAATAAATCCGCAAAATGTTGCCGGGTGAACATTAATCATGGTTGAGCATCATGTTATCCGATCTGATCTGATGTGAATAACATGCGAGGCGTTGTCCCCAAACAAATAGTCAGGGTAGGGTTCTGATTACCTATCAGAGCATTTTTAAGTGCAACTAAGTGTCTTCTGAGGGCACCCACTCTACGAGACATGGCATTTGTATGAATTCATTGATTCATGGAAAATAGTATTTGCACTGCAATGAAAAACAGAAATTAATTACGCCAAGTGGATCCCAGCATGCACATGTTGAATGTTACCATATACCATGTATCAAACTTCTAAAGGTTCAAGACAGAGCAGCCTCCAAGGAGGGAAGGGTGACACATAGGGTTGGGCAGGCCCCCCCCCCCCCCCAAAAAAAAAAAAAAAAAAAAAAAAATGTGAAGAGAATTATATTTTATTGTCCTTTTCATATAGAAGGATTTTTGGATGATATTAACTCCTGCACAATTTGATACTTTGTTTCTTTGGCAGTTTATCTAGTTGTATCAAAGTGGATTAAATCCTAGATTGAAGTTGTTTTTAATTCCTAATCCATTCTTCCCTAAGCAAACACAATTGTCATCGGCAAATTAAGATTTATTAAGTGTCGTCATCACCTGCTCTCATTATTATGAAATGTAAAGTTTTCTGTCCAAGGTGTTGTACTGGAAATCTAAAGGGAACATTTACTGTCAGTTATTCAACTCTCATTATTATGAAATGTAAAGTTTTCTGTCCAATGTGTTGTACTGGAAATCTAAAGGGAACATTTACTGTCAGTTATTCAACTCTCATTATTATGAAATGTAAAGTTTTCTGTCCAAGGTGTTGTACTGAAAATCTAAAGGGAACATTTACTGTCAGTTATTCAACTCTCATTATTATGAAATGTAAAGTTTTCTGTCCAAGGTGTTGTACTGGAAATCTAAAGGGAACATTTACTGTCAGTTATTCAACTCTCATTATTATGAAATGTAAAGTTTTCTGTCCAAGGTGTTGTACTGGAAATCTAAAGGGAACATTTACTGTCAGTTATTCTATTCTCATTATTATGAAATGTAAAGTTTTCTGTCCAAGGTGTTGTACTGGAAATCTAAAGGGAACATTTACTGTCAGTTATTCAACCCTCATTATTATGAAATGTAAAGTTTTCTGTCCAAGGTGTTGTACTGGAAATCTAAAGGGAACATTTACTGTCAGTTATTTCAACTCTCATTTTTATGAAATGTAAAGTTTTCTGTCCAAGGTGTTGTACTGGAAATCTAAAGGGAACATTTACTGTCAGTTATACAACTCTCATTAAAGAGCAAGTGAAACATGATACACGGGAGACCATTATGATATTTTGACCTAGTTTTGATCATATCTGTAATTTAAACAGGCTGAAGGGGGTGAGGGACGGTGAAGGGAGTGAGCAAACAGAACGTTAGCTATTGGTGAGCAGACAGATAAGCAGATCAACATACCCACATAATGAGAGAGATAGAGAATTATATGACATGAAAGTGGGGTTTATCCCAAACCTTAACCTTTTTCAGTTCCTGAAATTAACATAATTGCATCTGGAATTCTGTAAGTGTCAAATTATCAGTGATCTTTATGGCATAATAATTATCAGAGAGTATCATAAAAATGTTGCGTTAATTTTTATTTTTGTTTTGTTTTGGGGGGGGGGGGGGTAGGAGCAAACGTTAGTATGAAATGAGATATGCTATCACTCTTCCGGCGGCGATGGTGTCAATAGTTTCCTATGGTTTTGGTTATAGTACTTTATTTGCATATATTTTTAAATCTCTAGATGGATTGTCATCATACTTGGCATGAATCATTACGAGGTTAAGACAATTGATTCTATGATACACTCACTTGCTTCTTTGAACTTGTGATCAGGGTCACAAGGATATACAATTTGCGTTAAGGTCCTAATTTAAAATATTATAGTATTATGCAAAATATTTCGATAAAAAAATACCGTACCTGGCACGTGCAAAAGCGCAGCCTTTATTGTGCTTTTCTAGCACAATAAGAGGCAGCAGCAATGATGATTGGAGGTCATAAGTTAGAAAACTTGGATTTCAGAGCAAGTGGCTGTCTATTCCAATTAATTGGTGCAGATTGATCTTAATAAGAAGAAAAAAATAGGAAAAATTCATCAAAGTATTACAATAAAAAGCTAGACACTGAATTATATAAATGAAAGATTGAGAGAATAAGGTTTTGGTGACACAGTACTTTAACAACCTGGATGATGCTTTTTGCTCTATACAAATCGACTCATCCCGGCACATCTACACATCCTGGCACATCAATTCACACAAACAATATGGTAAAACGTCTATAGCCTGGAGCATCTAAACTTACTGATTTTTACCAACTATCTAATGAATATTTAAAATACCAGTATCTATCTATCTATCTATCTATCTATCTATCTATCTATCTATCTATCTATCTATCTATTATATATATAAACATATTGCACTTTTGATGGATATTAGCGTGTTTGTTGCTTAAAAGATTTCCTTGAAAGTATATCTTTTGGTGAGTCTTCGTCGTCTCCGGGGTCTCTTGCAGTTAATGGTCAAGTTACACCTGAGGTGAATCTCGCTTCTGGCGATGAAGATAACGTGTGATTTTTATCATAATAAATAGTAAATATATCAACGTAAATGCATAACTCCTCACAAACAGAAAAATATACAAGGAGATAAATATCTTAATTCAACGTATGGTTGTATGACATATACTCCAGGCAATGTTAAATGTGAGCAAAGCTTTACAGATAACAATAAAAATCTAAGCCTGAATATTTTGGTTGTGGCAGATAGTTTCTTTGTGTTATTTGATATAAAAGGTAGAGGGAGATTATAACAATACACTGGTAGAGAACATCGGTGGAATGCTTTTGAAAGACATTATAGTATCCTATGGAAGTGATGATCTTTTCAAGAAGCATGACTACAACGTTTTAATTTCAAGCTGAATGACTGCACCTTCTTCCTGACATACAACGAATGGTTGTTACCTGAATCGTTTAGAACAAAAATCAAATTGAACAAAGTATCATGAACGATAAATTGAAAAAATTACGATTAGGGACAGGAAATGGTGCTGAAGTTACACAGTTTACCGTGCACGGTAAATAGTTTAGAATACCATTAGACTTTTAGACACTAACAAATCATTGTCCATTGTATGCCGGTGCGCTTCCTCAGGATTTCAGATTTAACATAGCACTAACAAAAGCCTTTAAAGCAAATAGAAGCGGAAATCATTATTATTAAATGAAAAACATTTCTTTTACAATATGACATGATTACTTCAAAATCAATTTCAAAATCATTTAATGACAAATACAGAAACAGAATTGCTTTCCTTTATAACCGAATAACAGGAGATAGAGTTTGTGACAATAGCAGTCAATACAACTTTGACAAAGCTCACATTTGATTCTCCCAGAATGAGCTTGAATGGTGTTTTCATACCATGTGAAAAGAGTATAGAGAGTAATTCAGTACAGTTGTTCGACTCATCCATAGCAAATTCTCAGTGACTATAGGCCAACCATATATAGTTTATTTGCAGCGTTCCAATTGAGGCATAAAGCATTTCTTTGATAAGCAACATAAACACACATAAATTAGTAACAAAAATGCTCAAAATGTTTACATTTATAACCATTGAACCTGGTTTCATTTCAGGTTCACCCATGAAAACAGGCTGCATGGTAGTGGTTATAACAGACTGGCTTGATGAAAGGTTCACACATAAAAACAGACTGCATGGTAGTGGTAATACCAGACTGGGTTGATTTAAGGTTGACACATAAAAACAGACTACATGGTAGTGGTAATAACAGACTTGCTTGATTTAAGGTTGACACATAAAAACAGACTACATGGTAGTGGTAATAACAGACTGGCTTGATGAAAAAGGTTTCTACATGCAGATAAACAGATGCTCAGGTAAATATTCAAACCAATCAACTGAGACCAATGCCACCAGATAAATACCTTAATCCAACTGATCGTTGTATTACAAACAAAACCTAGAACCTTTAACGACTTACCTCATTTATCATCGGTATCTGAAAATAAACTAGATCAATTGTTAACAGTTCTCGTTGATATCCATCAAGGTACCAATAATCTGTTTTATGTTTGATCCCCGTGGCAATATTGATGCCGTGAAAAGAGAGCCTTTAGTCTTACCAAACTTTCTTTCAGTGGTAGACATTTTTAAAAATTCCGTGTGGGTGATCGCGCACAAGTATAAATCATCCAAACTTTAAGTTAGAATAAACATGTTTTGGTTGTTTACTTCAGCAATGACAACAAAAGGTGTGAAAACTGTTCTACCCAAACTGAAGGGACAAACTGTTGATATTCTCAAACAGAATAAAAGAAACAAACTTTTAATGCATTTAGGTTTTCTTAATCAGTACAAGGTAACACCTGACACTTCATGTCTGTTTGCCTAAAGCATAGGTCCGGTACACATTGCCCCTTGCATGCTTACATATCTATAGGGCAATATATTTATTTTATCAACCAGAAAACACTTGCTGTCAGACAAAGAGAATTGTACTTTATTTATTTTAGTGTTAAACATCACATGATTGCATGCTCTGAATAAATTCACTTCTTTTTAATTTTCCAGGTGATTAAATAAGCAATTTCGTACATTTAAATATTTCATTACACATGTTTTATTCCTTTACAAACTTTATTTTCGACTTCATCTGTTGCGAATTAATAAACTTTTAAACAGGTACTGAGATTAAATTATCCTTAATAAGTCCAGGAAAATATTTATTCATTTGTGGTAAGCCAAATATGTTGTCACTTGTGTTAAGCCAAATATGTTGTCATTTGTGGTAAGCCAAATATGTTATCATTTGTGGCAAGTCAAATATACTGTCATTTGTGGTATGCTAAATATGTTGTCAAGTGTGGTAAGCCAGATATGTTGTCATTTTGGTTGTCACTGGTATTAAAATGTTTTTTATTTCTATCTTGATGTCATTGTAAAAGTTTTGTGTTTTCGAATAAATCCATTGTGAATCTGTATGAGCCACGAGTAGTCTCAATAGATGGCTGTATTTGTTTTTCTAATTGTTTTTAATAAAATTCGTACAATCTGGATGAAATTAACACTGTAAATCCACCGTAAATTGATTTTATTGACATAAGTTTTTGTTTTCTCAAACTGACTAACACCAAGTCATTACCGATAATTGATCTCCTGGCAAGTAATATATCTTTTCTCACATTTGAAGAACTTATTTCCATCTGTACACACTTTAACTGTTGTTCTTTTACTGAGATTTTCCATTTGTGTATCGAATACAGCGTTGTTCGTCAGTTTGAAGAAGCTTTATTCAAAATCATCTGTTGCTTTTTGGCTCAAATTTGTATTTACTTGAATGATCAAAGAAGACATGTCTGTGAAACTTTCTCAGTTTTATGACAAACTGAAAGCAAAGGTGTAGATTTCTACAGTGAATGACATATTTATCTTTGTTTTTAAATGTACATAATGGCTTTGTTACATTTAATGTTGTACCTTTGTAATCATATGTCAACTTGTTGTGGAAGTGACATAAATCATTTAATTTGGAATTAATTTCTCTGGAGCTAATGGGTAAACCTTGAAATAGTCTTGCACACATATTGGGATCTCTAAACTGCATCTAGTATCGCAAACCATTAGAACAAACGTTTCTATATTATCTTAATTTGTTCTTCATTTGCCTCTATAACGTTTCTTTACCGGCATGTATTGCCACATTGCACACCCATCAGGAACGTATAATAATCTGTTAAAGATTATGTTCTACACCTGACATCTTTATTGTTTCACCTCTGCCCAGTTTCGAACCGCAGACTTTTCGATCTGAATTCCTGTGCTGTATGTCTACATCTCGCTGATTTGCGTACTATACATTTGTTGTATGCAACATTTATTTGCCCGTAAAATCGTATCAGCCGACATTTTATAACCAGCACTCAAATCTGACTTGTTCAGTAATTTTTATTTGTGAGAATGCAACTGTAGAAGTAATGTGAGAGCAATGGATGAATTGACAGTACTGGAATTTTAATATCTGGAAATTTCTCGATGTATGGTCCAATACTTTCAATTTATCTACTACTTGTGTAGCTGTTTGTCAGACTAGAAGGAGAAGGTCAATTTGCTTTTTCATATTTAGGCTAGATGCAACATTAATATGTTACACACAGACTAAAACGAGATTAGTGTGTTCGGTAACTCAGTCATCTGTAAGTATATAACATTTGTTTATTAGGAGAGCAGACGCAAAAGTAAATATAAGTAAGAATCGTTTATATCATTGTAGCATGAAACTGTCGATACTGAGTTTTGAAATATTTTTATTTAAATGTCTGCTTGTCTATTTGTTTGTTTTTTGTTGTTGTTGTTGTGGGGGGGGGGGGGTGTGGGTTTTTTTCGGCTTTGGTCGCTTCTTAATATTAGGTTAGAGGTAACATTAATTTGTCACACATAGCCTTAAGGGGAATTAGTCTTTTCGATTATTGAGTCGCTTTCGGTAAGTGCTGCTACTGCTGCTGCTGCTGATGATGATGATGATGATGATCATTATTATTATTATTATTATTATTATTATTATTATTATTATTATTATTATTATAGCTGTTGGCTATTTGAACTTGTCCTTGTAACCCGAAGAACAGCCTCAAATATTTTGACAGAATAACCAGAAAGTTTGATATATGTCGTTAATCAGACTGTTCGAAAGCATTATCCTTTAGTATCAGCTATTTGACCAGCCCGAAGAACAGATATTTGGGAGGATAATAAGAAGTTCGGTGTCAGCTATTAGCCAGACTGATCGAAATAACTACCCCATCAGGGTGTGCTATCTGACCAGCAAGACAGAAGAATATCTACCAGCTGTTTGACCGGCGAACCAATAAATAAATTGTATGTTAGGGTAAGAACAGCGACAAGATTTCTAACAGTTAACCCGAAAATTGGGTTTCAGCTTCTTGACTGAATAGCTGGACCAATAACTACAGACTATTTAACCAGCTTCTTGACTGAATAGCTCGACAAATAACTACAGACTATCTAACCAGCTGCTTGACTGAATAGCTGGACAAATAACTACAGACTATCTAACCAGCTACTTGACTGAATAGCTGGACCAATAACTACAGACTATTTAACCAGCTTCATGACTGAATAGCTGGACCAATAACTACAGACTATTTAACCAGCTTCTTGACTGAATAGCTCGACAAATAACTACAGACTATCTAACCAGCTGCTTGACTGAATAGCTGGACAAATAACTACAGACTATCTAACCAGCTACTTGACTGAATAGCTGGACAAATAACTACAGACTATCTAACCAGCTACTTGACTGAATAGCTGGACAAATAACTACAGACTATCTAAGCAGCTAGCTAGATATATATCTTTATAATCAGCTATGTGACGAAACTAGCTAGACGAATAGCTACAAACTTTCTTGACCGGTAAACCGGAAAGTAACTGTAATCTTCTTGATCGATAGCTGAGGAAATAGTAACAGACTATTTTACCAGCTAGCTAGAAATACATGTATACATACAAAATCAGCTATTTGAAAAAGTACTTGCAAGATATTTTTACCGGTTGGCAATATAAATACATGTGCGCTAGTTAAGCTCTTCCGCTTAGTCTGAAGAATATGTTTGCAATCTATTTGACCATAGACGGTATTTAGCTGGTCAGTAGGAAGAATATGTTTACAATCGATTTGACCAATCACACGGTATTTGAATGGTTAGTATGAAGAATATGTTTACAATCGATTTTATTATAACACGCTATTTGACTGGTCAGTAGAAAGAATATGTTTACAATCGATTTGACTATAAAACGCTATTTGACTGGTCAGTAGGAAGAATATGTTTACAATCTATTTGACTATAACACGCTTTTTGACTGGTCAGTATGAAGAATATGTTTACAATCGATTTTATTATAACACGCTATTTGACTGGTCAGTAGAAAGAATATGTTTCCAATCGATTTGACTATAACACGCTATTTAACTGGTCGGTAGGAAGAATATGTTTACAATCGATTTGACTATAACACGCTATTTGGCTGGTAAGTAGGATGAATAGCTTCGAGCAATTTATATGCTTAAAGTGTCTTTGAATGACCGTCCTTGTTCCAGTTGGCGCTCAAACCCTACATCCTTCACAGCATCCATGCATAGCATCCATCATATTTCTCCAAACACGCGTTTGCGAATATGATTCGCAGGAAGAATTAGACCCTACAGTTACTTATTCTAGCATCTGGGTATCAAAATAGCTCATCTTTATTTTGCTGGCTAGCTGATCAAATAGTCACTTTCCATTCCCCATTGTTATTTTTATTTTTTTTTAATATTTTTTTTTGCTTTCTTCTGGCATCACGGAAAGCTAATAGCAACGAGGATTTTTGACATGTCGATGAAACAAAAGTACAGAAAAGAAATATGTGGCCAAAATAATGTGGCAACTATTTGCAGATGAAAGAAAACTTTATATTGTATATTAAAACAAGTGTTTCGCGGAATCCGGTGTCTAACCTGTTTCCGTACGTTGGTGTGCACGCCCTAAGTCTAAATTGGAAACACTTTAGCACAAAACTTGAACGTTGACGATGACGACGCCAACTCCGCCGGATGAGACATAAAGGAACAGGAAATAGTTTGTTAGAGTCAACGACTCGAATTATAATACGACTTGGGAAATGTACTTTCAAAGTACATAGTTTAAGGCTTTGTCTGAGAAAATATAATCCAAAGAAGTAATCACTGTGAATTTAAACAATGCACTCAGATCCAGTCATTGCATGTTGAACTATCTGAAGCTGACGTAATTTAACAATGCAGCACAAGGAAAGTTTAATTCATTATATATATATATATATATATATATATATATATATATATATATATATATACTGCTTTCCATTTCATCATTTTCATTTCATGCAAGAACCTTCTGTTACTCAAAAACAAATCTAGCAGAGAGATATAGTTGACTGTTTCGTAGATTTTGTCTGTTTTCCTCTGTTTTCATTCATTCTCAAGGGCACAAAGCATGATGTAGACTCGGTAAAGTGATTACGTCTTTTGTGTTTTGTCCTTCTTTCGTTTGTGTAGTTATCCTATAGTAGTCTTGGGAAAGGAATCTATAGACTCCAAAAGCGTTTGGGCCGATTTCGCACTATATATATATATATATATATATATATATATATATATATATATATATATATATATATATATATATATATATATATATAGATAGATAGATAGATAGATAGATAGATAGATAGATATATTCGAGAAAGGTAATTATTGTACAGGTTAGACATTTGTTTAGTTTCTCTCTACTGAGATCTGAGATTCGAACCCGGCGGGTCTGCGGGTTAGGGCACCCATCGCCTTGCCTGCGCGCACCAACCACCATACCATCTCGACTAAGCGCACATCCATATCTGGGGTATGGGGGTTGGTGCGTGCAGGCAAATCGATGAGTGTCGTATGATATTATCTCTTCAAGTAACTGATCATTCGTAGGATTGATACTTTTATTCGTCAGTGTTTGAATCCTTGTATTCGTTCCCCTTTATTTGCTGTAACTCTTATTTTGAAATATCTTTTCCTGATAAAACATACAATGTATTGATGAATCTTGAGATAAAGGTACATACAGAATGGTTCACGGGGCTTTGAGAATTCGGTTATATTTCATATGATTCAATGAAACATATGACCCTGTCAATGCATGTAACTGTAGAATGTGTAACATATATAAAAATGTATAACAATGTATACTTTAGTGAAAATTGCAGGGGCGGATCCCCGGGGGGATAGCGTGAATAGCAATTTTTTTTTACAGTTCGATGGTTACAATTATGTTCGAGAAACGCTTAAAATACAGGAGATTCTGGGAACGTCAAAGCTTTGGCCCCCACCAGGGATTTTATACCACAGACCCTATGTCTTCTTGTTTTAGCTCTCCCTAAACAATATTTATTGATTCTCCCATGAATTGAGTGTCTGTTCAAAATGTTTATGTTCGCGATCTATTAGATTGTTTTATCTATCTATCTATCTATCTATCTATCTATCTATCTATCTATCTATCTATCTGTTTGTTACGAGCTTTTCTCTTTGTCTGCCTTTTCTATCTACTCTTTTCCGCATTTTCTCTTGTCTATCATACCTTTTTATGGGAGAACTGGAGTGCAAGCTTCTTGCTAGTTTTCTTCGCAATATAAACGCCATTTAACGTCCAATTTTAAACCTCAGCATGAAGCCTAACACATGGGTGTAGTTGCAGCAAGGCAAAATTGTTCTTTTCAAGTACACGTCGCCCAAGAGTTGCCCCATCGCACACCGCTTCTCGATATCTCAGGATCAGTTCTGAACAGCGTGGCTTTCATTCTAGGCTCCCTTCTTGCTATCAGTTTAAGAGACTAATTTGCTTAAATGGAGGCCGATAAGTTTTAACAGGCTGCGAGTGTGGTGTGCCCATTTTATTTACATTTCTACTGGTTATGTGAAATGCAGACATTTAGAAGCCCAAACATTCCTGGGGAATATTTTATCTAGGAGAAAAATATATAACGAATTCCAAAGGTAAGTTTGCAGTTTTTATCTTTTACTTTGAATCTTTGAAGTTAAGAAAAAGAAATAGTGCACGGGGATTAAATTTCAAGTCATGAATTATTTATGAACGCACAAAGTCATCTGAATCATTAACTCACATTTACTTGCAAATGACTTAATAGTGACAGTAGGCATAGAAAATAAATATGAATTTTTTTTTTTAACTTACATTTTTTGCGTTTGCGTGCATGCATGCTTACGTGCCACTTTGTTAATGTTGGAGAAGATGAACTAATGTGAATACAATGTCTGATTCGTAAAGAGCTTGATACAGTTAATTTCTAGTATGCGGACGCCTGTTACGCTATTGGGCTTGATACAGTAAATGTCTATTACGAGGACGCCTGGTACGCTATTGGGCTTGATACAGTAAATGTATATTATGCGGACGCCTGGTATGCTATTGGGCTTGATATTGTATAAATGTATATTATGCGGACACCTTGTACGCTATTGGGCTTGATAGAGTAAATGTTTATTATGCGGACGCTTGGTAGGCTATTGGGCTATCTGACTGTGAAATTTGTCGGATCCTGATGGTTTTGTTTGGGACAAACTAAAGTCTGACTAATCTAGAGTCAGATAAGTGAACATCACTGCATATTACAATGAATATACTGCGTTTTCGTGTGATCCGAGAATGAAGTATAAGTCTCTCTCTCTCTCTCTCTCTCTCTCTCTCTCTCTCTCTCTCTCTCTCTCTCTCTCTCTCTCTCTATATATATATATATATATATATATATATATATATATATATATATATATATATATATATATATATATATATATATAATATTCAAAGTCAAATAATAATTTATCTTTTGTAACACATAAATATATTTTCTACAGTTTTTCATAGCAAGGTATGTAAACTGTAGTTACGTGTTCATGCATTTCTTAGATTCTCTCAAATCAGCGGTTCTTATCATCGGTTACTTGAATTGTTAATACACACTAGGCTGATTCTGTCATGTATAATTATCTCATATGTTTTTGCCGCTACCTGCATACCTATGCACTATGCATCTTGCATTCAATTAGTCTATCTACCTATCTATATCAACTTATCTATATCAACATATATATATATATATATATATATATATATATATATATATATATATATATACTAGTATATCTATCTATCTATCTATCTATCTATCTATCACTCCCATTTAATAAAGACAATAAATAATTCCGTTCGTTGCTCATTTCAACAGACGTTCAGCTTCTGCGTCAAAATATGCAAGAGAAAATTTTAGTGATTTGCAAGAAAAATTTCCTAAAGCGTTTGGAACATGTACTTTGGTTACAGCTTACAAACGAAATAAGAACATAAGGAATATTTTATTGCGATCCTAACTACCGGGTATTGACATACCTGGTTGTTTTAGGTGTGAATTTAATCCTTGTAAACTGTATGATTTTCTAATTAATTCAGACATAGTAAAAATCTTGAAAACATGTAGGAATTTTAAATTAAACAACATATTTCATGTGATATACAAACTATGATTTATGTGGTATATTGTTCAAACTATGATTTATGTGGAGTATTGTTCACTAGGATTTATGTGGTGTATTGTTCAAACTAGGATTTATGTGGTGTATTGTTCAAACTAGGATTTATGTGGTGTATTGTTCAAACTAGGATTTATGTGGTGTATTGTTCAAACTATGATGTATGTGGTGTATTGTTCAAACTATGATTTATATGGTGTATTGTTCAAACTATGATTTATGTGGTGTATTGTTCAAACTATAAAAAGCAGTATGTAGGGAAAACCGAACGAAGTTTACGCGTTAGAACGGAGAGGCATATTTCGGACATACTACTGGTAAGACATATAAAACATCTGTATAAACATTTTAGTACAAAATGTAGTAAAAAATCATTTGAGAGTGATTAGATAGGAGAAAAAGAGACAAATTCTATGTTAATCCTTTAGAAGCTGAAGTTAATTTCAAAATTCCACCGACGGTCTGACCTCTATCGTAGTCCTGTACATGTTTATTTTTATCTTTTTGTCCATTTCTTTCTTCAAATCTTTATATGTTTTTACAGTACATTGTGAGGGATCATCGATCTAGATAGATTCAATCAGATTTCTCTTTCCATCTATCTATATATCTATCTACCTACCTACCTTCCTGTCTACCCCCATATCTCTCTCTCTCTCTCTCTCTCTCTCTCTCTCTCTCTCTCTCTCTCTCTCTCTCTCTCTCTCTATATATATATATATATATATATATATATATATATATATATATATATATATATATTTATATATATATATATACCTGCTGACTTATCTATATATCTAAATACCTCTCTATCAGTAGCGTAGCAAGAAACTCTGCCCCCCCCCAGCAAAACTTAATTTTGCGCCCCCCCCCTCCCCCCATCCAAAAAAGTTGTTTGACGGTAATTTTGGGCACCCACTGGGTCTGCCTGCCTCCACTCCCCCTCGGGGGTGCCTGGGTGATTGCTCCGCCACTGCTATCTATCTATACATTTCTCTATTACCCATATATATATATATATATATATATATATATATATATATATATATATATATATATATATATATATATATATAATTGAATAGTGGAACAGACCCTCAAGGCACTTCATATGAATAACTATTACAACTCTTATTTCTTTCAATAAAGCCGGAATAAAATAAATATAATAATTGATGTTTATCTGTTTATTATTTTGTTCCATACACTTGGATCTTTCATAGGAGATTTTTTCCCCTCTATGTTTGCACAAAATGAAATAAAATTATATGAAATAAAATAAACTATAGTGCTTTCAAGATTTTAATAGTCTAATGGGTGGTCCGATTCACTTATTTGGCATTGCCTGGCTTTAATTAATTTGGAAATTATGAATTCTCTTTTCATTACAAAATTATTTAAATTAAATTTGACCAGGCAGTCAATAATATATGCTAAAGAAAGTAATATGAAGTGTTAAAGCCCAAGTTTATATAATATTGACGTGAAATGTAAACATTAAAGCGTTTAACTAGAATATTTGGTTGTTCACTTAATTGTAGAGGAATAGTTCAATTTAAAACCAAAAGCACAACAGAATTTATCCACAAGCAGTCGGGTCTATAATTGTCAATTATATGTACTCATAAAGACCGCATTTGTGCTCATAAAATGTAATCAGTTTCTACACAGTATTCATAAATCAATTAAGCAATATTAGCTCTATTAAGCATCGCCGCTACATAACGTTATCATCTGTGGCTGCCTGTGCAGAGATTTCCTCTTTTTACGAGTACGCATCAACAAAAATACGTCATCAACAACACACTCTTTCAATCTCCTACACAGCAATGAAGGTTCCCGTTTTATCGATCGATAAGTGACTGGATCACAATGGTGAGAAAAATTTACTCGCGCTCGCAGTGATTGGTTAAGCAGGTTTATGCTTATTCATGAGAAAAGAGGAAATCTCCGCTCATGACGCCACGGATAATAAATGGGCGTAGCAGATTATCGCCTGTGGCTTGCGACGATGTCCTATTAAGTTTCGATAGTTGATTTCGTATCTAGAGCATTATCTCACTGTATTTATACGTATATATATATATCCTACAAAACCGCGAACACCGTAGAACCAGGTTAAATCCGGATTTGCGGTAGAATGGTGCACCCTGAGGTCTGTTTGCCTAAAATCATTCATGGTTTGGCTCTTCCAGTGCATGATGCGATGACCATCTGAGTCTGCATCATTTCCACTAGAATATTAGTCCGAGTTTCCACTAGAACATTAGTCCGAGTTTCCACTAGAACGTTAGTCCCAGTTTCCACTAGAATATTAGTCCGAGTTTTCACTAGAACGTTAGTTCCAGTTTCCACTATAACATTAGTCCGAGCTTGCACTAGAACATTAGTCCGAGTTTCCACTAGAACATTAGTCCGAGTTTCCACTAGAATATTAGTCCGAGTTTCCTCTGGACCTTCCCATCCCATTTTAGATATTTTGACATTTATGTTGGGGTGTGGGGTCAAAGTCCATTGCCTATCGAAACGTTGGAATTCGCCGGCACCGTACGGTGGCGGCACAGGGTAGTCGCATACTAGACGGTCTAACACACTTAAACGACCTTACATCGAGTCATACCTGCATGAAATTGATTGGAGGATGCTCTATTTTCTCAGAAACTGCGAGTTTAACATTCGTTATGAGTTTAATCCGCTGACAGACGAGACGAAGCTACAGCGTTAAGGAAATATGATATGGTACGCGCCATTAGTATTGCTACTCAAGTGACTACCCAAATCTCGCAACCTACCTTTCCATGACATCAGAGTTACAATAGTCATGTGACACCAAGAAAAAGAAACTTTTCAATGTTGTTATACAAAAAAATTCGAAAATATTAAATGAAAGTTACGTAATGTTTGCAAAAAAAAAAAAAAACAAAGACGAAAGGACACATAATTCAATATATTTATTCCGAGAACAACGACTAGAAACCTGTCGCTGTCGCAGCAACCTGGAGAAAGCCAGATTCAGCAAGCTGAGAGCACATGTGAACGAGGTAGTCACGTGATATCAATTAAAATCTCATTGACGCGAGCACTCTGCTTGCTGTATAAAATGGATTTTATAATTGTCATGGAATTCCTGGCTACACAAGGGCGTATTCAACAGTCGAATTAGTAATAGTGAAAATTACTTAATTTTCACAAGAGCTATAAAGATTCGTGATGTTTAAGTAAAAATAAAGGCTCTGCTTATTTAATAGTTGTGAATAACGGCCACAACTCTAGACGTAGGCCTGATCTTGAAATAAATTTTGAATGTGCGTGGGTTGTAAACGGCTTTCCACATAGAACGTTATACTTTGCAACAGCTAATTTCCAACTGGATATTTCCATAATCAAAATGTCAAAATTGGATCATTCTGTTGTTATGCAAAATCTGGAACAGTTTACAGCCGTTTTAATTCTTTATGTTTTCAGTTTACGCGAAATAATTTGAATAAATGATTAGAGTGAACCCCACTTGGAACCTCTTTGTGTTTCGGAAAATATCAAATGCAATTTTAATGTGCTGTTGGAACACTGCTTACATTAGTTCAACAGTAATCATATTAGAAAAGGCAACCTCGTGGATCGGATTATAAGTGCACTAAACCAAGTACATGTAGAATTTTACTGACTGTGCTCATGATTCTGACCGTAAGGCGCTAACAGGGCAAATTTGGTTACCCGAGGAAAAAGTGTGTCAACCGCGGACAGATAGAACAGCTTTTAACAATGAAAAACCTGATTTTTGTCGAATGAAATGTCTTTTGCGTGTGTAAATTGTTCTTTAGAGTCGTTTGACACTGTAAATAAAGCTTTTGATCCTTTTTATGAAAACTTAAATTCGGTTGTAATTGAATGTACACCAATTGCCAAACTTAAAAAGAGACGTTTTTATGTTTGGTATTATAATGATGTAATTGCTGCAGTGAGAGAAAAGAGGAAATCTTGAAAAGTGTATGTGAAGTGTGGACTTGTGAAGATTCTGAACAGTATCGTACTAAAAAATTTCGCAAGAAAAATGCACAGATTATATCGCAAATAATGAATTGAATTTTCCGTGAAGAAAACTCCAAATGCTTTTGGAGTTTTGTACAATTTCAAACGCTGGAAAGCTCAGACAATTACAGGTGGAGATTCTACTCTTCAGACTCTTTAGACACTGCAAACATGTTCAAGAATTTCTTTAAAAGTGTTTATAACTCAAATCCTGTAGATTATTTATACACGGGTGTCTTCCACCCATTGATCCTTTAAACAAAATAGCCATTAAATGGGCTGATGTATACACGGTTATCAGGGAAGTGAATGTGAATAAGCCTTTGGTTTTGATAATGTCACTGATATTCTATTAATAAATATGTGCTGATCAATTGTGTGCACTTGTATGCAAGCGTTTTAACATGTCTATAAAGTCTGGTCCTTCTCCTGATGTACTAAAAAGACCAATGCTATTCCAACTTCAAAAAGGGATATTATAGTTTGTGTGCCAAAGCATTCTACATTAACAAATTTAGCAAGCTTTACTGATTTTATTTCAAATGAAATTGACAGTAAGCCATAAGTTCATGCAATTATACTTATATTTCCCAAGCATTTGATGCCATTTCCACAAATTGTTTTTACATAATCATTTGGTTTGATTGGAAATATTCTTAACTGGTTTTCCTCATATTTGTATGACAAATATGAGAACGTCGCTGATTAGGTCGCGGTTCAGACTGGTGTGAGGTCATTTCTAAGAAGCATCAGGAGTCTATTCTGGGGCCCAAATTATTTGTATTACATATAAATTACATCTGTTTAGTTTTAGGGTACCCAAAGTGTCTTTTATTAGCTATAGGACAGAGTACCGATTGCGAGCTCCTTCTTAAAGCTGTAGACAAAGTATATGAGTCGAGTGAGAAATGGTAGTTGAAAGTGAACTTGAAGACGTGTTGTTAAGTTAATTTTACAAACAAGAAAGAAAGCATGTTTGCTATAGCTGTTCCGTGAGAGGTGTGAAACTAAATGGCGAGAGGTTTGGTTTTGGGTTTTGGGGGGTTTAACGCCATTTTTCAGCACATGATATGCTATACATGGCGGCCAGTATATTTGGTGGAGGAAGAACCCGGGAAGACCATGGGAATAACTACCGGCCCACGGCAAGCTACTGGCGAGCTTTCTCACATACCATGTTGGTCGAGCCGAGACTCGAACTCACGCCGACAGAGCTGAGATGTGTGAGTGATCTGTATAGGCGAGCTCCTTAGACCACTCGGCCATTCGGGGCCCCTTAAGGGTGAGAGTGTGTGAAAGATTGAGGTGTATGGCTGACAAATACCGTCAGTTTTAATGTCCCTGTTAAGGCCACTTGATCCAAAGCAATGCATATGTTTGTTTTGTTTTCTTTTAAAGCGCACTTGCAAAAACGTTACAAATATATCAGTCAAACGCACTTTGTATCTATCTTTTCTAAGGTGTACATTTGGATACTGCTTGTATGTCTTTCTTTCACAAGATAAAACACGAGCATCCAAGTCGTATCTTCATCCATTATCATATGATGATGGCTATATGTAATTGTATTTGTTGTGTAATTTGGTCTCATGCCAGGCAGTTTTGATCCAGCAAATCGAAACGGTTCAACGAAAGTTTTTGAAATCCATAATATTTATTTTGTTGACTCATGTACATGATGCTCTTAACAAATACTGTATGTGTTTATATGCCAATTTTGTATGTAGTCATTAGGAGTCCACGTCACTTTTGGAAGATTGACCATAATTTTATCAACAACGTTACCCCTCATGTAAACCGATCAGAAACCGATATTATTTGAAGAGAAGGGTTGATGTACTAGGTTTTTATATATGCAACTCCGGAGACAAGTATAATCTTGAAACGAAATTGTTCTCCTTCCTTATTTTTAATTAAAAGTAATGTAACATTTATTTCCAATAATGTTTGAGCTTTATTCAAACAAATCGAACATTTTTTAAGTTGGGCTTTCAGAAACAATGCCGTGGATAAGTTCCGAGTAATTCGAATATTTTCACCAACCGGAAATGGTGCTTTGAACTGTATGTTAAAAGTACGCATATCAGGATGTGAGAGAAGAAAAGATTTTCCGTTTGGTATAGATTCGGAATAGGGTAATAGTATGTATGATCTTTACACCGCCTATTTCTTTGGATGCAAAAGGACATTTCTGAGACATGCAATAGGACATGTCTGAGACATGCAATAGGACATGTCTGAGACATGCAATCGGACATGTCTGAGACATGCAATAGGACATGTCTGAGACATGCAATAGGACATGTCTGAGACATGCAATAGGACATGTCTGAGACATGCAATCGGACATGTCTGAGACATGCAATCGGACATGTCTGAGACATGCAATAGGACATGTCTGAGACATGCAATAGGACATGTCTGAGACATGCAATCGGACATGTCTGAGACATGCAATAGGACATGTCTGAGACATGCGATATGATATGTTTGAGACATTATTCCAGAATTACTTTCAAAGATATTCGGATAACGTCCATATAGGATAAGTTAAAGAGAGTTTGTAAGGAAAAAAACAGAGATTATGTTGTGTTCCCACCTAAATTAAATATTATGATGCTGAAATTTGCCTATTTTTGTTTATTTGCATAAAATTGCTTCCTGTTTGTACGTCTTTCTTCCACAAGATAGAACACGAGCATCCAAGTCGTATCTTCATCCATTATTATATGATGATGACTATATGTAAATGTATCAGGACGAACTTCACTGATAAATAACGCATCCAGATAAATGCCAATCATTTAAGATATCTAGGTTTGATTTATACTTGGAATACTATGTAATCGTCTCAGAAATGTGAGATTGTATTAAAACGTCATAGGCACAAACTTTTCGTGTGGTGCTTGGGAAATCCCTAGTTTAATTTCCGGTCCAGTTGCACATCTATCTCTCCCGGGGAACAAATTATTTTGGTTACTGACAATAGGAGCATTCGGGTCATTTTTTGTGTGAAAAAAACACGGATGTGCAGTATATATCGTAATGTCCTCGATTATTTCTGTGAGAAAAGAATGTGTCTCAGTTGTATGTTTGTGCAGCAATTTACAGAAAAATCGTACATTTTGATCGCCGAAATTGTCTGTACAAGAAAAGAAACCGCAATATATTCGGACCACCTCAGCTGTTTACACGATAAGATTGCCTGTATGATTGACAGCGAAGTTGCGAATGAAAAAAATAGTTCGATACATGCGCAACTTCTTGATCAATCCTTGTTTCGTAAATAACCGAAATGGTCCGAACGACAATATCAGCATACATTCCAGGTATGATCCGTAGAATTGACCTCGAAGTTGCGAATGGTGCGGCAGGTGCAGCAATTTTGAGTATCATTCATGAAAACGAACCAATCAAGTGACAGGATCACGTTACGAACTACTACGTCACTGTGTTTATATAATTCAAGTACTGATTAATTCCAAAGTAGGCTCAACAATTGTTTTCAGTTAACAATATATTTCTTAGTTTGGATATGCTTAATTTGCCAGCTATTTAGTGTATGCGTTAAGGAAACCGATTGTAATCTATATACTACTTTATTGGGCAGGATTTTGTTTGTTGTTTGTTGTTTGTTGTTGTGTTTTTTTTTTTTTTTTTGCGTTACCCAAAAATGTGGAATCAATCCGTGTCATACATCTGAGGTGGGGTTTTTTTTGTTTGAATAGGCTACTCCAATTGAGCAGATGATGAGCAAAAAATATGTTTCAATGAAAACTGCGCTGCACTTGTTGAACTTAAGCTTTCCTTCCAAAAGCATGGCGAGGTAAACGAAACAAAATAAGGTAATATTTATCAGATATACTTGGAAGACGGTCAGCGTGGACTAAAGAACATAACGTTTGTGTGCATGTATGGATGAATGGATGCATACAACGTGATAGATTGAATAGACATTTTTCTAACTGACCTCTGTCCTTAAGCATGGAACTTTACTCTACTTGCCTTGGCACACTATGGTCTTCAGGTGTTGATGTGCCCTAAAATACCGAACCAAACCAACCGATCAGAATTTTGGCGTAAGTGGAAAGTAGTGTAAACCGCCTAAATCCGACATTTGAGATGGGTTTATCTTTGCATTATTTGCCAAATGGATGGTTGCGTGTTCATTAGAATGACAAATAAATCAGTCATTTTGCATTAGTACAGGGTTTAAGACTTGCACTACTAATTATGTGCTGAAGAATTCCGAACGTGTTCGAGTACAGAAGGCATGTCAATCTGTCTGTGTCTTAATGCGTAGGAAAAAAATAGTAACAGACCACACTAAAAAAATTTACTCACTATATATATATATATATATATATATATATATATATATATATATATACTTAGTCAAAACTACCACAAATTCTTGCACTAACATACTTAACTATGTACGCATGCATGTATTTATGTTTGATTGGTGTTTCTTTGTTGGGAAATGTTTTTCTCTCCATCCATACACATACCAATCTGCCTTTCTCTCTCTCTCTCTCTCTCTCTCTCTCCACACACACACACACACACACACACACACACACACACACATATATATATATATATATATATATTCCTATTACAACTCGTTCTTTTTTTTCCAACCCACTTTCATACACTTTAGTGCGTTTGTGTGGTTAAAATGACGTATTAAACCTTGCGGTTTTAAGAAAATATCTCCTTTTATTTAAATCATCGCTTGATGGAAATATTCTTTGTTTAACGAAACCTCGTCATTATAGTTCAACGTTTGGCATGGAGAGAAAGTAACGACTGTTTATATGTCTGACTCCCATGTTTAATTGCGTCAAGTGCAGTCTAATGTAACCCTACACACGGCGCCAACCATATGGAAGCCTTTCCCTAAGAAAAAAATCCTCCAGCTCTGTTTCGTGATTGAAAATGCAACTGTTAGAAGAAAAACAGTTTTGACTTGAGATGCATCATATTCAAAAGGTATATAGCTGCTGTTGCTTTTGTTTGCAAAACAAGTTTTAATACATCATGCCTTACAGTACAGCTGTTTTGCCCTTTAGTGCTAAGGTTATCCGTCTGTCTGTCAATCTCTCTGTCTTTCGCACTCTTTTTCTCTATCTCTAATGATTGGTAATACACGTATGTATATATTATGTATATTATTTTTTACATGTGATTGCTTATTACTTGACCTTTATTCTACCAATTTTAAAGAGTCATATTCAGGTTGCTTTCGAGATGTTTTTTTTAGCTCTTACCCTACCATAAAGCTTAAAAAAAGCAAGGCAATTTAACAATTACCGTAAAGCTTAAAAATACCTAGGCAATTTAACAATTACCATAAAGATTAAAAATTTAGGCAATTTAACAATTACCGTAAAGCTTAAAAATACCTAGGCAATTTAACAATTACCGTAAAGCTTAAAAAACCTAGGCAATTTAACATTTCCGTAAAGCTTCAAAATACCTAGGCAATTTAACAATTACCGTAAAGCTCAAAAATACCAAGGCAATTTAAAAATTACCGTAAAGCTTAAAAATACCTAGGCAATTTAACAATTACCGTAAAGCTTAAAACACCTAGGCAATTTAACAATTACCGTAAAGCTTAAAACACCTAGGCAATTCAACAATTACCCTAAAGCTTACAAAAGTAATTATCTTTTTTTTACCACAACTGGAGAGAAGAAAAATCAACTGTTCGTGACCTTTAAATTTTGCACTGCAGCAGCAGATGGTATGGATTCAATGAGAGAGAGAGAGAGAGAGAGAGAGAGAGAGAGAGAGAGAGAGAGAGAGAGAGAGAGAGGTCAAAGTACATGCAATTGAAAGGTGGTGTACAGGTTTCTTTTTTCTTTTCAATAAGATGCAATTCATATAAAAAGAAAGTGAAGTGATCTCTTCATAATCAGTCCAAATGAATTCCTCGAACGTGTTCTCAATGTAAAAGGGCAGTATATTCAAAGAACCTCACTGTGTGGACACTTATTTATATAACAACAACTTTCAAAACAATGCAAAAGAGATATTAACCCCTTTACATATAGTCCGCAACGAGAGGTATTTAAGATTGTGTATATATATATATATATATATATATATATATATATATATATATATATATATATACACACACACAAAAGAAAAAAACACACACTTACACATACACACATAACATAGTCTAGTATATGTAGCAATCATACCTGTTCATCGACATGTCATATAGTCATTTCATAGACACGTATGCACATATGTATGAATAAAAAATGCACGAAGATGAAACTCTAATAAAATCATGATAACTGTGTAATGAACGTGACGTTCCCTTATTTAAAAGTTGTCTAAAAATTGAAATTTCACTAATGAAATATTAGGTAATGCGCAATTAGCCATGATCGTCGTACGTTGTGTACAATTGATGAATCCATACTATGTAATTCTAAAACTATCTAAGATATATATTGCTCTACTCCATCTCAATTGTGATGACAAAGAAACAAAAATTATCATATTTCAGCAAGGAAACCATTACATGAATATAAAGCTATGCTTCTTTCAACCGATAGTGGTATAATTATCTTTTATCATCAGCTTCATCGCATTTTCTGGCAGTATCAATGAATTAAACAAACAGCGCTAGGACGCCAGGGCAAAAATGTGCAGGTCTGTAAAAACAATCAACACGGAATTCCGGTTTTATTCTTGTGTTCGCGTATGAACTGGTACCGGCGCATAATTTAGTTTTATAGTTGCTTTGATCTAGGCATGGGGTAAGGGATTGGTACCAAATCCAAGAAATTGTACCTAGGTGCGCTTTTATTACAACTGACATGGGACCGAATATTGGAATAGAATTACCATTTACTGTAAAGTTGCCAATCTTATATCAGAAAGCGTTTATATTTTATCTGATTTAAACTAAATTTCAAAGGGTTTATGTGCTATTTATTTAAACATAATATACCGAACGTTTATAATTAGATCTTGTATTGAGAATATTTATGTAAAATGAATGTTTTGCACCTGTATAAAAGGCCATTGTAATAAAACAGAGAGAAGTTTTGAACTACGATTACTAAAGACATAAACGCGATGATTTCAAGATATTCATACATATTAAAGAAAAATCGTTTTGTTCCGTACTACCAATCCACCACCCTCCGACCTTCTGTAAGCTTATATGCGTTGAACTGCAACGAAATTTGTGTAAGTTGCTTGAATCAATGCACCTTGATAAATTGTATATGACTTTTTCGCTTGCTGTCTCGTGAAGGAAAGGTATAGACAAAGGTTGAAGATAAATGAATTAAAAATATTTAACGGATACGAACAAAAATACCCATAGCGACCCCATCTCCACGTCCCATTAAATTTTTCAAAAAAGAGGACGACTTCGATAAATTTACTGGGTAGGTCGTTTACTCTCCCATACGATTTTCATAACGCGGACAATTGCTCCTTCGCCTCTTTTACTTTCAATACATGAGCATAGGCCCTGCATTTTTGGCATATAAAGAAGAAAATAAAATAAATCAAGAAATGAATAAATGTTATATTTCTTACTGATTCCTTAATGATGTAATTACACGTGATGGAACGTTAAGTGCTGGTCTGCAACTCTACAAGGATATATGTTAGAAGGAAGCAATGAACCTCAAAAGAAAATGAAGACTCCCTGCCAACAACTGGATGCAAGATGATTCCTGCAGTGAGATACTGTTTTAGGTTTTAAGTGCTGAAAACCTTTTTTAGGAAATTAAAATAAATATGATCGCAAGTTTACAATAAGCCTACTTCTTCATAAAACGCATGTGTTACTTTTTATGAATATAATTCACGTGCTTATATAGCATTATCCCATGTATGTTATATGTACAAAGTCTTTCAGTTCAATAATAAAAATTTCAGAGGGTGTGTTGGAAGGGTAAATGTCTGCCCCGTGTAAATTATGAGAAGATAAATCTCCTACCCATAAAATCTGTCGGGATGCAAATGTCCGCTTCTATACACAATTTTATGGGAGGGTAAAGTTCTAGGGGAGAGGTTAATGGGTGGAGACAGATGTCCAAGAGTCGATATCTCGACTACATTTACTTAATTTAAACTAATTTATCGCATAATAATAAGCGGCACAGCCTTACGCTATACGTATCGTATATTCAACGAGGACATAACGCATCGTGACGTTACAAACTCATTAATAACTAAGTCTTGACTTTTATCAATCTGACTAATATCAAGATCTATTTATATCGTGGAAATGTCTAAAATCAAGATGTACTTATAGGATGGAGATGTCTAAAATCAAGATCTACTTATAGGATAGAGATGTCTAAAAACAAGACGTACTTACAGATGGAGATGTCTAAAATCAAGAGATGTCTAAAATCAAGATCTACTTATAGGATAGAGATGTCTAAAATCAAGATCTACTTATAGGATGGAGACGTCTAAAATCAAGATCTACTTGTAGGATGAAGATATCTAAAATCAAGATCTACTTAAATGGTGGAGACGTCTAAAATCAAAAGATGTCTAAAATCAAGATGCACTTATAGGATGGAGATGTCTAAAATAAAAAACTACTTATAGGATGGAGATGTTAAAATCAAGATCTACCTATATGGTGGAGATGTCTAAAATCAAGAGATGTCTAAAATCAAAATCTACTTATAGGATGGAGATGTCTAAAATCAAGAGAAATCTACTATCAAAATCTACTTATAGGATGGAGATGTCTAAAATCTAGATGTACTAATAGCATGGAGATGTCTAAAATCAAGAGAAGTCTACTATCAAAATCCACTTATAGGATGGAGATGTCTAAAATCAACACATGTCTAAAATCAAGATGTACTTATAGGATGGAGATGTCGAAAATCAAGAGAAGTCTACTATCAAAATCTACTTATAGGATGGAGAAGTCTAAAATCAAGAGAAGTCTACTATCAAAATCTACTTATAGGATGGAGAAGTCTAAAATCAAGAGAAGTCAACTAACAAAATCTACTTATAGGATGGAGATGTCTAAAACCAAGAGAAGTCTACTATCAAAATCTACTTATAGGATGGAGATGTCTAAAATCAAGAGAAGTCTACTGTCAAAATCTACGTATAGGATGGAGATGTCTAAAATCAACAGATGTCTAAAATCAAGATGTACTTATATGATGGAGATGTCTAAAATCAAGATGTACTTATAGGATGGACAAGTCTAAAATCAAGAGAAGTCTACCATCAAAATCTACTTATAGGTTGGAGATGTCTAAAATCAAGAGAAGTCTACAATCAAAATCTACTTATAGGATGGAGAAGTCTAAAATCAAGAGAAGTCTTTACAAAAATCTAATTATAGGAAGGAGATGTCTAAAATCAAGGGAAGTCTACTATTAAAATCTACTTATAGGATGGAGATGTCTAGAATCAAGATGTACTTATAGGATGGAGATGTCTAAAATCAAGAGATGTCTACTATCAAAATCTACTTATAGGATGGAGATGTCTAAAATCAAAAGATGTCTAAAATCAAGATGTACTTATAGGATGGAGATGTATAAAATCAAGAGAAGTCTACTATTAAAATCTACTTATAGGATGGAGAAGTCTAAAATCATGAGAAGTCTACTATCAAAATCTACTTATAAGATGGAGAAGTCTAAAATCAAGAGAAGTCTACTATTAAAATCTACTTATAGGATGGAGAAGTCTAAAATCAAGAGAAGTCTACTATTAAAATCTACTTATAGGATGGAGATATCTAAAAGCAAGAGAAGTCTACTATCAAAATCTACGTATAGGATGGAGAAGTCTAAAATCAAGAGAAGTCTACTATTAAAATCTACTTATAGGATGGAGATGTCTAAAATCAAGGGAAGTCTACTATTAAAATCTACTTATAGGGTGGAGATGTCTAAAATCAAGATGTACTTATAGCATGGAGATGTCTAAAATCAAGAGAAGTCTACTAGCAAAATCTACTTATAGGATGGAGATGTCTAAAATCAAGAGAAGTCTACTATTAAAATCTACTTAGAGGATGGAGATGTCTAAAATCAAGGGAAATCTACTACTAAAATCTACTTATAGGATGGAGATGTCTAAAATCAAGAGAAGTCTAATATTAAAATCTACTTATAGGATGGAAATGTCTAAAATCAAGAGAAGTCTACTATTAAAATCTATTTATAGGGTGGAGATGTCTAAAATCAAGATGTACTTATAGGATGGAGATGCCTAAAATCAAGACGTACTTATAGGATGGAGATGTCTAAAATCAAGAGAAGTCTACTATCAAAATCTACTTATAGGAGGGAGATGTCTAAAATCGAGAGAAGTCTACTATTAAAATCTACTTATGGGGTGGAGATGTCTAAAATCAAGATGTACTTATAGGATGGAGATGTCTAAAATAAAGACATACTTATAGGATGGAGATATTTAAAATCAAGAGAAGTCTACTATTAAAATCTACTTATAGGGTGGAGATGTCTAAAATCAAGAGAAGTCTACTATTAAAATCTACTTATAGGGTGGATATGTCTAAAATCAAGACGTACTTATAGGTTGGAGATGTCTAAAATCAAGAGAAGTCTAATTTTAAAATCTACTTATAGGATGGAGATGTCTAAAATCAAGAGAAGTTTACTATCAAAATCTACTTATAGGATCGAGATGTCTAAAATCAACAGATGTCTAAAATCAAGATGTACTTATAGGATAGAGATGTCTAAAATCAAGATGTACTTATAAGATGTAGATGTCTAACATCAAGAGAAGTCTAATTTTAAGTCTACATATAGGATGGAGATGTCTAAAATCAAGAGAAGTTTACTATCAAAATCTACTTATAGGATGGAGAAGTCTAAAATCAAGAGAAGTCTACTATCAAAATCTACTTATAGGATGGAGAAGTCTAAAATCAAGAGACGTCTACTATTTAAAATCTACTTATAGGATGGAGATATCTAAAATCAAGAGAAGTATACTATCATAATCTACTTATAAGATGGAGATGTCGAAAATCAAGAGAAGTCTACTATCAAAATCCACTTATAGGATGGACAAGTCTAAAATCAAGAGAAGTCTACTATTAAAATCTACTTATAGGATGGAGATATCTAAAATGAAGAGAAGGCTACTATCAAAAGCTACGTATAGGATGGAGAAGTCTAAAATCAAGAGAAGTCTAATATTAAAATCTACTTATAGGATGGAGATGTCTAAAATCAAGGGAAGTCTACTATTAAAATCTACTTATAGGGTGGAGATGTCTAAAATCAAGATGTACTTATAGCATGGAGAGGTCTAAAATCAAGAGAAGTCTACTAGCAAAATCTACTTATAGGATGGAGATGTCTAAAATCAAGGGAAGTCTACTATTAAAATCTACTTATAGGATGGAGAAGTCTAAAATCAAGACGTGCTTATAGGATGGAGATGTCTAAAATCAAGAGAAGTCTACTATCAAAATCTACTTATAGGATGGAGAAATCTAAAATCAAGAGAAGTCTACTATCAAAATCTATTTATAAGATGGAGAAGTCTAAAATCAAGAGAAGTCTACTATTAAAATCTACTTATAGGATGGAGATGTCTAAAATCAAGAGAAGTCTACTATTAAAATCTACTTACAGGATGGAGATGTCTAAAATCAACAGATGTCTAAAATCAAGGTGTACTTAAATGAATGGAGATGTCTAAAATCAAGAGAAGCCTACTGTCAAAATCTACTTATAGGATGGAGATGTCTAAAATCAACAGATGTCTAAAATCAAGATGTACTTATATGATGGAGATGTCTAAAATCAAGATGTACTTATAGGATGGACAAGTCTAAAATCAAGAGAAGTCTACCATCAAAATCTACTTATAGGTTGGAGATGTCTAAAATCAAGAGAAGTCTACAATCAAAATCTACTTATAGGATGGAGAAGTCTAAAATCAAGAGAAGTCTTTACAAAAATCTAATTATAGGAAGGAGATGTCTAAAATCAAGGGAAGTCTACTATTAAAATCTACTTGTAGGATGGAGATGTCTAGAATCAAGATGTACTTATAGGATGGAGATGTCTAAAATCAAGAGATGTCTACTATCAAAATCTACTTATAGGATGGAGATGTCTAAAATCAAAAGATGTCTAAAATCAAGATGTACTTATAGGATGGAGATGTATAAAATCAAGAGAAGTCTACTATTAAAATCTACTTATAGGATGGAGAAGTCTAAAATCATGAGAAGTCTACTATCAAAATCTACTTATAAGATGGAGAAGTCTAAAATCAAGAGAAGTCTACTATTAAAATCTACTTATAGGATGGAGAAGTCTAAAATCAAGAGAAGTCTACTATTAAAATCTACTTATAGGATGGAGATATCTAAAAGCAAGAGAAGTCTACTATCAAAATCTACGTATAGGATGGAGAAGTCTAAAATCAAGAGAAGTCTACTATTAAAATCTACTTATAGGATGGAGATGTCTAAAATCAAGGGAAGTCTACTATTAAAATCTACTTATAGGGTGGAGATGTCTAAAATCAAGATGTACTTATAGCATGGAGATGTCTAAAATCAAGAGAAGTCTACTAGCAAAATCTACTTATAGGATGGAGATGTCTAAAATCAAGAGAAGTCTACTATTAAAATCTACTTAGAGGATGGAGATGTCTAAAATCAAGGGAAATCTACTACTAAAATCTACTTATAGGATGGAGATGTCTAAAATCAAGAGAAGTCTAATATTAAAATCTACTTATAGGATGGAAATGTCTAAAATCAAGAGAAGTCTACTATTAAAATCTATTTATAGGGTGGAGATGTCTAAAATCAAGATGTACTTATAGGATGGAGATGCCTAAAATCAAGACGTACTTATAGGATGGAGATGTCTAAAATCAAGAGAAGTCTACTATCAAAATCTACTTATAGGAGGGAGATGTCTAAAATCGAGAGAAGTCTACTATTAAAATCTACTTATGGGGTGGAGATGTCTAAAATCAAGATGTACTTATAGGATGGAGATGTCTAAAATAAAGACATACTTATAGGATGGAGATATTTAAAATCAAGAGAAGTCTACTATTAAAATCTACTTATAGGGTGGAGATGTCTAAAATCAAGAGAAGTCTACTATTAAAATCTACTTATAGGGTGGATATGTCTAAAATCAAGACGTACTTATAGGTTGGAGATGTCTAAAATCAAGAGAAGTCTAATTTTAAAATCTACTTATAGGATGGAGATGTCTAAAATCAAGAGAAGTTTACTATCAAAATCTACTTATAGGATCGAGATGTCTAAAATCAACAGATGTCTAAAATCAAGATGTACTTATAGGATAGAGATGTCTAAAATCAAGATGTACTTATAAGATGTAGATGTCTAACATCAAGAGAAGTCTAATTTTAAGTCTACATATAGGATGGAGATGTCTAAAATCAAGAGAAGTTTACTATCAAAATCTACTTATAGGATGGAGAAGTCTAAAATCAAGAGAAGTCTACTATCAAAATCTACTTATAGGATGGAGAAGTCTAAAATCAAGAGACGTCTACTATTTAAAATCTACTTATAGGATGGAGATATCTAAAATCAAGAGAAGTATACTATCATAATCTACTTATAAGATGGAGATGTCGAAAATCAAGAGAAGTCTACTATCAAAATCCACTTATAGGATGGACAAGTCTAAAATCAAGAGAAGTCTACTATTAAAATCTACTTATAGGATGGAGATATCTAAAATGAAGAGAAGGCTACTATCAAAAGCTACGTATAGGATGGAGAAGTCTAAAATCAAGAGAAGTCTAATATTAAAATCTACTTATAGGATGGAGATGTCTAAAATCAAGGGAAGTCTACTATTAAAATCTACTTATAGGGTGGAGATGTCTAAAATCAAGATGTACTTATAGCATGGAGAGGTCTAAAATCAAGAGAAGTCTACTAGCAAAATCTACTTATAGGATGGAGATGTCTAAAATCAAGGGAAGTCTACTATTAAAATCTACTTATAGGATGGAGAAGTCTAAAATCAAGACGTGCTTATAGGATGGAGATGTCTAAAATCAAGAGAAGTCTACTATCAAAATCTACTTATAGGATGGAGAAATCTAAAATCAAGAGAAGTCTACTATCAAAATCTATTTATAAGATGGAGAAGTCTAAAATCAAGAGAAGTCTACTATTAAAATCTACTTATAGGATGGAGATGTCTAAAATCAAGAGAAGTCTACTATTAAAATCTACTTACAGGATGGAGATGTCTAAAATCAACAGATGTCTAAAATCAAGGTGTACTTAAATGAATGGAGATGTCTAAAATCAAGAGAAGCCTACTGTCAAAATCTACTTATAGGATGGAGATGTCTAAAATCAACAGATGTCTAAAATCAAGATGTACTTATATGATGGAGATGTCTAAAATCAAGATGTACATATAGGATGGACAAGTCTAAAATGAAGAGAAGTCTACTATCAAAATCTACTTATAGGATGGAGATGTCTAAAATCAAGAGAAGTCTACAATCAAAATCTACTTATAGGATGGAGAAGTTTAAAATCAAGAGAAGTCTCTACTAAAATCTACTTATAGGAAGGAGATGTCTAAAATCAAGGGAAGTCTACTACCAAAATCTAATTATAGGATGGAGATGTCTAGAACCGAGATGTACTTATAGGGTGGAGATGTCTAAAATCAAGAGAAGTCTACTATCAAAATCTACTTATAGGATGGAGATGTCTAAAATCAAAAGATGTCTAAAATCAAGATGTACTTATAGGATGGAGATGTATGAAATCAAGAGAAGTCTACTATTAAAATCTACTTATAGGATGGAGAAGTCTAAAATCATGAGAAGTCTACTATCAAAATCTACTTATAAGATGGAGAAGTCTAAAATCAAGAGAAGTCCACTATCAAAATCTTCTTATAGGATGGAGATGTCTAAAATCAAGAGACGTCTACTATTAAAATCTGCTTATAGGATGGAGATGACTAAAATCAAGAGAAGTGTACTATTAAAATCTATTTATAGGGTGGAGATGTCTAAAATCAAGATGTACTTATAGGATGGAGATGCCTAAAATCAAGACGTACTTATAGGATGGAGATGTCTAAAATCAAGAGAAGTCTACTATCAAAATCTACTTATAGGATGGAGATGTCTAAAAACAAGAGAAGTCTACTATTAAAATCTACTTATAGGGTGGAGATGTCTAAAATCAAGATGTACTTATAGGATGGAGATGTCTAAAATCAAGACATACTTATAGGATGGAGATATCTAAAATCAGGAGAAGTCTACTATTAAAATCTACTTATAGGGTGGAGATGTCTAAAATCAAGAGAAGTCTACTATTAAAATCTACTTATAGGGTGGAGATGTCTAAAATCAAGATGTACTTATGGGATGGAGATGTCTAAAATCAAGAGAAGTCTAATTTTAAAATCTACTTATAGGATGGAGATGTCTAAAATCAAGAGAAGTTTACTATCAAAATCTACTTATAGGATCGAGATGTCTAAAATCAACAGATCTCTAAAATCAAGATGTACTTATTGGATAGAGATGTCTAAATTCAAGATGTACTATAGGATGGAGATGTCTAAAATCAAGAGAAGTCTAATTTTAAATCTACATATAGGATGGAGATGTCTAAAATCAAGAGAAATTTACTATCAAAATCTACTTATAGGATGGAGAAGTCTAAAGTCAAGAGAAGTCTACTATCAAAATCTACTTATAGGATGGAGAAGTCTAAAATCAAGAGAAGTATACTAGCATAATCTACTTATAAAATGGAGATGTCGAAAATCAAGAGAAGTCTACTATCAAAATCTACTTATAGGATGGAGAAGTCTAAAATCAAGAGAAGTATACTAGCATAATCTACTTATAAAATGGAGATGTCGAAAATCAAGAGAAGTCTACTATCAAAATCTACTTATAGGATGGAGAAGTCTAAAATCAAGAGAAGTCTACTATTAAAATCTACTTATAGGATGGAGATATCTAAAATCAACAGAAGGCTACTATCAAAATCTACTTATAGGATGGAGATGTCTAAAATCAAGGGAAGTCTATTATTAAAATCTACTTGTAGGGTGGAGATGTCTAAAATCAAGATGTACTTATAGCATGGAGAGGTCTAAAATCAAGAGAAGTCTACTAGCAAAATCTACTTATAGGATGGAGATGTCTAAAATCAAGGGAAGTCTACTATTAAAATCTACTTATAGGATGGAGATGTCTAAAATCAAGACGTGCTTATAGGATGGAGATGTCTAAAATCAAGAGAAGTCTACTATCAAAATCTACTTATAGGATGGAGAAGTCTAAAATCAAGAGAAGTCTACTATCAAAATCTACTTATACGATGGAGAAGTCTAAAATCAAGAGAAGTCTACTATTAAAATCTACTTATAGGATGGAGATGTCTAAAATCAAGAGAAGGCTACTATAAAAATCTACTTACAGGATGGAGAAGTCTAAAATCAAGAGAAGTCTACTATTAAAATCTACTTATAGGATGGAGATATCTAAAATCAAGAGAAGTCTACTATCAAAATCTGCGTATAGGAAGGAGAAGTCTAAAATCAAGAGAAGTCTACTATTAAAATCTACCTATAGGATGGAGATCTCTAAAATCAAGGGAAGTCTACTATTAAAATCTACTTATAGGGTGGAGATGTCTAAAATCAAGATGTACTTATAGCGTGAAGATGTCTAAAATCAAGAGTAGTCTACTAGCAAAATCTACTTATAGGATGGAGATGTCTAAAATCAAAAGATGTCTAAAATCAAGATGTACTTATAGGATGGAGATGTATAAAATCATGAGAAGTCTACTATCAAAATCTACTTATAAGATGGAGAAGTCTAAAATCAAGAGAAGTCTACTATTAAAATCTACTTATAGGATGGAGAAGTCTAAAATCAAGAGAAGTCTACTATTAAAATCTACTTATAGGATGGAGATATCTAAAAGCAAGAGAAGTCTACTATCAAAATCAACGTATAGGATGGAGAAGTCTAAAATCAAGAGAAGTCTACTATTAAAATCTACTTATAGGATGGAGATGTCTAAAATCAAGGGAAGTCTACTATTAAAATCTACTTATAGGGTGGAGATGTCTAAAATCAAGATATACTTATAGCATGGAGATGTCTAAAATCAAGAGAAGTCTGCTAGCAAAATCTACTTATAGGATGGACATGTCTAAAATCAAGGGAATGCTACTATTAAAATCTACTTATAGGATGGAGATGTCTACAATCAAGGGAAGTCTACTATTAAAATCTACTTATAGGGTGGAGATGTCTAAAATCAAGATGTACTTATAGCATGGAGATGTCTAAAATCAAGAGAAGTCTACTAGCAAAATCTACTTATAGGATGGAGATGTCTAAAATCAAGAGAAGTCTACTATTAAAATCTACTTAGAGGATGGAGATGTCTAAAATCAAGGGAAATCTACTACTAAAATCTACTTATAGGATGGAGATGTCTAAAATCAAGAGAAGTCTAATATTAAAATCTACTTATAGGATGGAAATGTCTAAAATCAAGAGAAGTCTACTATTAAAATCTACTTATAGGGTGGAGATGTCTAAAATCAAGATGTACTTATAGGATGGAGATGCCTAAAATCAAGACGTACTTATAGGATGGAGATGTCTAAAATCAAGAGAAGTCTACTATCAAAATCTACTTATAGGAGGGAGATGTCTAAAATCGAGAGAAGTCTACTATTAAAATCTACTTATGGGGTGGAGATGTCTAAAATCAAAATGTACTTATAGGATGGAGATGTCTAAAATAAAGACATACTTATAGGATGGAGATATTTAAAATCAAGAGAAGTCTACTATTAAAATCTACTTATAGGAAGGAGATGTCTAAAATCAAGAGAAGTCTACTATTAAAATCTACTTATAGGGTGGATATGTCTAAAATCAAGACGTACTTATAGGTTGGAGATGTCTAAAATCAAGAGAAGTCTAATTTTAAAATCTACTTATAGGATGGAGATGTCTAAAATCAAGAGAAGTTTACTATCAAAATGTACTTATAGGATCGATATGTCTAAAATCAACAGATGTCTAAAATCAAGATGTACTTATAGGATAGAGATGTCTAAAATCAAGATGTACTTATAAGATGGAGATGTCTAAAATCAAGAGAAGTCTAATTTTAAGTCTACATATAGGATGGAGATGTCTAAAATCAAGAGAAGTTTACTATCAAAATCTACTTATAGGATGGAGAAGTCTAAAATCAAGAGAAGTCTACTATCAAAATCTACTTATAGGATGGAGAAGTCTAAAATCAAGAGACGTCTACTATTTAAAATCTACTTATAGGATGGAGATATCTAAAATCAAGAGAAGTATACTATCATAATCTACTTATAAGATGGAGATGTCGAAAATCAAGAGAAGTCTACTATCAAAATCCACTTATAGGATGGACAAGTCTAAAATCAAGAGAAGTCTACTATTAAAATCTACTTATAGGATGGAGATATCTAAAATGAAGAGAAGGCTACTATCAAAAGCTACGTATAGGATGGAGAAGTCTAAAATCAAGAGAAGTCTAATATTAAAATCTACTTATAGGATGGAGATGTCTAAAATCAAGGGAAGTCTACTATTAAAATCTACTTATAGGGTGGAGATGTCTAAAATCAAGATGTACTTATAGCATGGAGAGGTCTAAAATCAAGAGAAGTCTACTAGCAAAATCTACTTATAGGATGGAGATGTCTAAAATCAAGGGAAGTCTACTATTAAAATCTACTTATAGGATGGAGAAGTCTAAAATCAAGACGTGCTTATAGGATGGAGATGTCTAAAATCAAGAGAAGTCTACTATCAAAATCTACTTATAGGATGGAGAAATCTAAAATCAAGAGAAGTCTACTATCAAAATCTATTTATAAGATGGAGAAGTCTAAAATCAAGAGAAGTCTACTATTAAAATCTACTTATAGGATGGAGATGTCTAAAATCAAGAGAAGTCTACTATTAAAATCTACTTACAGGATGGAGATGTCTAAAATCAACAGATGTCTAAAATCAAGGTGTACTTAAATGAATGGAGATGTCTAAAATCAAGAGAAGCCTACTGTCAAAATCTACTTATAGGATGGAGATGTCTAAAATCAACAGATGTCTAAAATCAAGATGTACTTATATGATGGAGATGTCTAAAATCAAGATGTACATATAGGATGGACAAGTCTAAAATGAAGAGAAGTCTACTATCAAAATCTACTTATAGGATGGAGATGTCTAAAATCAAGAGAAGTCTACAATCAAAATCTACTTATAGGATGGAGAAGTTTAAAATCAAGAGAAGTCTCTACTAAAATCTACTTATAGGAAGGAGATGTCTAAAATCAAGGGAAGTCTACTACCAAAATCTAATTATAGGATGGAGATGTCTAGAACCGAGATGTACTTATAGGGTGGAGATGTCTAAAATCAAGAGAAGTCTACTATCAAAATCTACTTATAGGATGGAGATGTCTAAAATCAAAAGATGTCTAAAATCAAGATGTACTTATAGGATGGAGATGTATAAAATCAAGAGAAGTCTACTATTAAAATCTACTTATAGGATGGAGAAGTCTAAAATCATGAGAAGTCTACTATCAAAATCTACTTATAAGATGGAGAAGTCTAAAATCAAGAGACGTCCACTATCAAAATCTTCTTATAGGATGGAGATGTCTAAAATCAAGAGACGTCTACTATTAAAATCTGCTTATAGGATGGAGATGACTAAAATCAAGAGAAGTGTACTATTAAAATCTATTTATAGGGTGGAGATGTCTAAAATCAAGATGTACTTATAGGATGGAGATGCCTAAAATCAAGACGTACTTATAGGATGGAGATGTCTAAAATCAAGAGAAGTCTACTATCAAAATCTACTTATAGGATGGAGATGTCTAAAAACAAGAGAAGTCTACTATTAAAATCTACTTATAGGGTGGAGATGTCTAAAATCAAGATGTACTTATAGGATGGAGATGTCTAAAATCAAGACATACTTATAGGATGGAGATATCTAAAATCAGGAGAAGTCTACTATTAAAATCTACTTATAGGGTGGAGATGTCTAAAATCAAGAGAAGTCTACTATTAAAATCTACTTATAGGGTGGAGATGTCTAAAATCAAGATGTACTTATGGGATGGAGATGTCTAAAATCAAGAGAAGTCTAATTTTAAAATCTACTTATAGGATGGAGATGTCTAAAATCAAGAGAAGTTTACTATCAAAATCTACTTATAGGATCGAGATGTCTAAAATCAACAGATCTCTAAAATCAAGATGTACTTATTGGATAGAGATGTCTAAATTCAAGATGTACTATAGGATGGAGATGTCTAAAATCAAGAGAAGTCTAATTTTAAATCTACATATAGGATGGAGATGTCTAAAATCAAGAGAAGTCTACTATCAAAATCTACTTATAGGATGGAGAAGTCTAAAATCAAGAGAAGTCTACTATTAAAATCTACTTATAGGATGGAGATATCTAAAATCAACAGAAGGCTACTATCAAAATCTACGTATAGGATGGAGAAGTCTAAAATCAAGAGAAGTCTAATATTAAAATCTACTTATAGGATGGAGATATCTAAAATCAACAGAAGGCTACTATCAAAATCTACGTATAGGATGGAGATGTCTGAAATCAAGGGAAGTCTATTATTAAAATCTACTTGTAGGGTGGAGATGTCTAAAATCAAGATGTACTTATAGCATGGAGAGGTCTAAAATCAAGAGAAGTCTACTAGCAAAATCTACTTATAGGATGGAGATGTCTAAAATCAAGGGAAGTCTACTATTAAAATCTACTTATAGGATGGAGATGTCTAAAATCAAGACGTGCTTATAGGATGGAGATGTCTAAAATCAAGAGAAGTCTACTATCAAAATCTACTTATAGGATGGAGAAGTCTAAAATCAAGAGAAGTCTACTATCAAAATCTACTTATACGATGGAGAAGTCTAAAATCAAGAGAAGTCTACTATTAAAATCTACTTAATGGATGGAGATGTCTAAAATCAAGAGAAGGCTACTATAAAAATCTACTTACAGGATGGAGAAGTCTAAAATCAAGGGAAGTCTATTATTAAAATCTACTTATAGGATGGAGATATCTAAAATCAAGAGAAGTCTACTATCAAAATCTGCGTATAGGAAGGAGAAGTCTAAAATCAAGAGAAGTCTACTATTAAAATCTACCTATAGGATGGAGATCTCTAAAATCAAGGGAAGTCTACTATTAAAATCTACTTATAGGGTGGAGATGTCTAAAATCAAGATGTACTTATAGCGTGAAGATGTCTAAAATCAAGAGTAGTCTACTAGCAAAATCTACTTATAGGATGGAGATATCTAAAATCAAGAGAAGTCTACTATTAAAATCTACTTATAGGATGGAGATGACTAAAATCAAGACGTGCTTATAGGATGGAGATTTCTAAGATCAAGAGAAGTCTACTATCAAAATCTACTTATAGGATGGAGAAGTCTAAAATCAAGAGAAGTCTACTATCAAAATCTACTTATAAGATGGAGAAGTCTAAAATCAAGAGAAGTCTACTATTAAAATCTACTTATAGGATGGAGAAGTCTAAAATCAAGAGAAGTCTACTATTAAAATCTACTTATAGGATGGAGATATCTAAAATCAAGAGAAGTCTACTGTTAAAAAAATCTACTTATAGGATGTGATTGTCTAAAATCAAGGGAAGTCTACTATTAAAATCTACTTATAGGGTGGAGATGTCTAAAATCAAGAGAAGTCTACTAGCAAAATCTACTTATAGGGTGGAGATGTCTAAAATCAAGATGTACTTATAGGATGGAGATGTCTAAAATCAAGACTTACTTATAGGATGGAGATGTCTAAAATCAAGAGAAGTCTACTATTAAAATCTACTTATAGGGTGGAGATGTCTAAAATCAAGACGTACTTATAAGATGGAGATGTCTAAAATCAAGAGAAGTCTAATTTTAAAATCTACTTATAGGATGGAGATGTCTAAAATCAAGAGAAGTCTACTAGCAAAATCTACTTATAGGGTGGAGATGTCTAAAATCAACAGATGTCTAAAATCAAGACGTACTTATAGGATGGAGATGTCTAAAATCAAGATGTACTTATAAGATGGAGATGTCTAAAATCAAGAGAAGTCTACTATTAAAATCTACATGGGATAGAGATGTCTAAAATCAACAGCTGTCTAAAATCAAGATGTACTTATAGGATGGAGATGTCTAAAATCAAGAGAAGTTTACTTTCAAAATCTACTTATAGGATGGAGATGTCTAAAATCAAGAAAAGTCCACTATCAAAATCTACTTATAGGATGGAGAAGTCTAAAATCAAGAGAAGTCTACTATTAAAATCCACCTATAGGATGGAGATGTCGAAAATCAAGACGTCCTTATAGAATGGAGATGTCTAAAATCAAGAGAAGTTTACTATCAAAATCTACTTATAGGATGGAGATGTCTAAAATCAAGAGAAGTCTACTATCAAAATCTACTTATAGTATGGAGAAGTCTAACATCAAGAGAAGTCTACTATTAAAATCTACTTATAGGATGGAGATGTCGAAATTCAAGACGTACTTATAGGATGGAGATGTCTAAAATCAAGAGAAGTTTACTATCAAAATCTACTTATAAGATGGAGATGTCTAAAATCAAGAGAAGTTTACTATCAAAATCTACTTATAAGATGGAGAAGTCTAAAATCAAGAGAAGTTTACTATCAAAATCTACTTATAGGATGGAGAAGTCTAAAATCAAGAGAAGTTTACTATCAAAATCTACTTATAGGATGGAGAAGTCTAAAATCAAGAGAAGTCTACTATTAAAATCTACTTATAGGATGGAGATATCTAAAATCAAGAGAAGTCTACTATCAAAATCTACTTATGAGATGGAGATGTCGAAAAGCAAGAGAAGTCTACTATCAAAATCTACTTATAGGATGGAGAAGTTTAAAATCAAGAGAAGTCTACTATTAAAATCTACTTATGGGATGGAGATATCTAAAATCAAGAGAAGTCTACAATCAAAATCTACGTATAGGATGGAGAAGTCTAAAATCAAGAGAAGTCTACTATTAAAATCTACTTATAGGATGGAGACGTCTAAAATCAAGAGAAGTCTACTATTAAAATCTTCTTATAGGATAGAGATGTCTAAAATCAAAATGTACTTATAGGATACAGATGCCTAAAATCAAGATCTATTTATATGATGGAGATGTCTAAAATATCAGATCGTACGTTTATTGATCTTTAATAGATCATACAAATACTTCTTATTAAACTTGGAATTTGTTAATCTTATTCCACTCATGTTATAACTTTCATATTAAATGAATACTTATATAAATATTCTTTACGTACAATATTTACTGGTTTCCTATATGCACATCATACATTTATAACATGAATTTGTAACTGAGTTATTGGATATATCCTCATGCCTTCAAATATTTCGGTTGCCATCTAAGACTCCGCAAAAAAGACGTTTTACTTTACCTAGCTGTTAGCGAATCAGACATTTTGTCTCGCATTATTTAACTATTTCTCCGATACATACAATGTGACACATAAGTGTTCATGCGCGCGCACACACACACACACACACGCACACACACACACACACTCAAGTTACTGTTGACAATGCACCTGTATAGGTCACAAACTGTAGCCATTACTTTTAAGTAGGTACAGCCTTAACGCTAAATGTTACAGTGTTTTAAATAAGAAATTGTTTTATTTGTGCTAGGGGCTTCCGTTATTATATCGGCTCTTTTGCGGAGATTCTGTCTCTTGTCTGTTTGTTTGTCTGCTTTTTATTTAGTCTGTGCGACTTTGCATCAAATTTTCTCGCATGATATGTCACTGCGATAAATAATATATCTATTTTTCTACCTATCTACCTATCTTTCTATCTATCTATCCGTTCAGAAGTTTTCGAAACGGACGAATGGACGGACACTGCCTGTTTCTATCTTTAAGCTGCGAGGAGCAGCAAACATTTTTAAAAAGTTTGTTTGGGTGAGGGGGTTATAGACTTGTTATTTGATGTCACCTGTGGCATTTAAAGTCGACATGAAATGTCAGCTCTGGTTACAGTGTCTCCGTTAAATCCTACTTGTAATCTTTACTGGTGTTTGTGACATTTACATTCTGTACACACAAAACTTCTGTTTTTAGTGCAAACCCTCATAAAAATCACATTGTGTGAAATACAAGGTGTAATTTACGTTTATAACAATTTTCAACACTTAGCATTTTTGATGCATGCGCCATAAAATGAAAACACACACACACACACACAAAAGCGCAGGCCATTAAAAGATTGTGCACATATTATTTTTTTACTATTAATAAATCAAGAGCATTATGTGTTTATCATAATCTGACACCAAATCAAAACAAGACACGATGCTTCCTTCCTCAGTAAAGAATTATCATGATCTGACACCAAATCAAAACAAGACACGATGCTTCCTTCCTCAGTAAAGAATTATCATGATCAGACACCAAATCAAAACAAGACACGATGCTTCCTTCCTCAGTAAAGAATTAACATGTTCTGACAACAACATCCATAAAGAGGAATAACAAAAATATTTATAAAAATTTATCGATAAAGTAAAAAGATAGAAGTAAAATCTTTGCAAATATTGCCCTAGGGATTGGAATTGGATAGCATTCATGATCGATCATCAATAATCGATTAATTTGCAGGCATGACACATTAACAAATCCAGAATTATTTGTCAAATAGACTGAAGTCCAAAACAACTGATATGATGTATAACTTTATTTCAAACAAACCTGATCACAAAACTTGTAATCGATTAATTTGTGATTTCAATGAAACTGTCTGATGCGAGACCAAGTCGATTAATCGGAACAGCACTGATTTGAACCATAAATCATCTAATGTATACTTTTTGTGCATTTTTTCTACCTCATAAATACATTAATCAGAGGCTTGTCTGTTCACGCATTCGAGCCACGCGAGGGTTCCCACTGTGTCATGATTGACATTTTATAGAGATATATTTTCCATAACAACCTATATCAGTTGAAGACATAGACCTCAAGTCATCACTTACGTATCCGCTTGGCTGTCAGTTCGGAGGTAATGCGTATCCGCTTGACAGCTTGTTCTGAGGTAATGCGTATCCGCTTGACTGTCAGTTCTGAGGTAAGTTCTCACTCAATTGTCATTTTTATTTTTCCATAATGAATAGTTGAATTTTGGGGACTTTCCATCAACTTAAGGTAATGTCTAAAAAAAAAAAATAAATAAATAAAACCGACTCTGCGCAAGCTGTGCTACATCAGTACAGTTGTTATTAATTTGCAAGCATTCTGGAATACTTGTATTTTGATGTGGAATTCGATAAATGCTTTGCATTACTACGTGCAACACGGGATTAGCAGCAAATACATCTGCACTTTCAACAGTATATATTTATCTCACAAATGAAGATTAATGTATCCAAAGAGAGAACTGGTGCTCATGCATATAATTTGAAGAAAATGCATTGCACTTAACTGAATATTCAATTGTGTTTTTTTTTTTTTTTTTTTTTTGTTTTTTTGCTTGTTTTTTGTTGTTATTGTTGTTGTTTGTTCTATTGTTTTTTATTTGGGAGAGGTCTATAAAAGTGCTGTGTATTTTATTGGTTTTCTTGGGAATCGTCTTTATTTTTTGTTAAGCATGGGATCTATTTAGATCAGACAAACAACAAAACCAGACAATTATATGAGAGAGAGAGAGAGAGAGAGAGAGAGAGAGAGAGAGAGAGAGAGAGAGAGAGAGAGAGAGAGGTATAGGTGTATGTTGTGTGTGTGTTCTGTCGCAGTTTCAGCAAGTAACACTAACAAATGATAGCACGTGGTCACACGATATTTAAGTACACGGCGGCTTTTCATAATCACCTAATATGCGGTGGACAGAGCCTAAGTTTATAAATTCTTGCTGTTCCAAAACAAGATGAAATCAAGATACGTATACATGTAAAATAAGCCATCTGCAGTTGAGATTTAACGTCCATATTTAATACATCAGTATCTGTCAGCTATACTTAGTTGTCCGTCTAAATTAATGTCCGTTAAGAAAGATTTTATTGCAATACTCGTCTGTATATACATCTCACATCGCCCGTCGGTTCAAGAGATGATAATGTATTTACAGGTACCATGTTTATAATTTAGCCTAAGGAGTTTATTAGTTGAGACGGACCTGTTGTGTTCAAGTTTTACCGTTTTCACATATTTGGCGGTAAATCGGGGAAGGTATATTGTAGAATGGAATTAAAATAAACTGTTCGCATAATTAAGTGTGACACATAAGAATAACATGAACTAGAAAGCTGATGCCTTGCGTATAATTTTACACGATTACATAACAAATAATTTGAAATCCATTTGTTTTGTTTTATGAAATAATTAGGAAATTGGTTTAAAGGAAAATTTCTCCTTGCTGTAATTGGAACTTACGTATAAATCACGTTGTAACGTCTGTACTACGCTATTACTGGGTAATATAAACCGTCTGGAATTTGTATCTTTCACATTTTGAAATAGAACATGCCCTACTCTGTAAAGCATGGACTACAAAACTCGGCTGCTTGACAAATTTAATACCGGTCACAAAGGTTAACGCCTTAATCTCGTGCAATATTACGGGACAGTCAACAAAATTAAAATATATATATATATATATATATATATATAGATATATATATATATATATATATATATATATATATATATTTATATATATATATATATATATATATATATATATATATATATATATATATATATATATATATATATCCTATTCTTTTGTCAAGCTAACGCCTTTCCCATCGTCGTATGGTTTTGTTGTGCAATTAAATTTTTTTTTTATTTTGCTAATTAATTTGTAATTTTCATACACTTTTTTTTACACGGCATGATCTGCCACAAGGTGTGACCTAACAGCTTTCCGTCCTTGTTTTTGTCACCCAGTTTCTCTACTTTAGCACTTTAACAAACACCGGTTATAAAGTTATAAACCAAATGATGTATTTGGTTTAGTTTGGTGCTTTGCGGCACCACAGCACAAGTAGATAATTTAGTGCCAAGGCAATTGGAGTAAAGTGCCTTGCTCAAAGACACACCACGGCAGCAGACCCAGGCTGGTCCGGTAGTAGAATATTCGAACCCGCACCATATCTGTTGTAAATCCGGCAAGCTAACCACTGAGCTACCGCAGCTCCACCAAAAATGTATCCAACGAAATTTAGAAACCTTACTTTAGGTAGATATATATTGTGTTTTGAAACTTTTCTTTTAGTTTGGACGGGGGATGAGTGCGTCAACAAGTAGGCGAGAAGTCTGTGGGACAGAAGCCGCAGTGGGGGCCCAGAGGGAGAAGCCCACTGAAGCTACTGCATTTTAAACGTTTCCGTGGCACTTTTGTGAGTGTAAAGAAAAATTACTCTAGGACATGATCCGGTTGTTTCGCGCTTATTTTTAGGAGTGACGCACGCCGCCTCCCCCTCCCCACTTCCTGTGGATTTGCCCCTGTTTTCACAATATCTGCTGGGCATATATTTTGAAATAATATGTTATTTTGTACCTTTGGAAAAATAAGGAGTTACAAAAATTAAAAAAAAAATAAACAAAGCAAAACAAAACAAAAACCAAACAAACTTGGTACTTATGGGCTTTAGTACGACCATCTTTTGAGTCAAACTTACATTCAACGCTTTCAGTGAGCAGCAACAAGAAATAATATCATTCAGTTTTAAAGGTTGTTTATCAAGACCATGCCATTTCACAATTAAATAAAAGAGTTTAGTGTGCACGCGTTGATACATGTGAGCCAATATGCTTGAAATAAATACTTAAATAAATCTTCACGCAGAATAACGACAAGCACTTACTCAAGGGCATCTATGCACGCACTCGTGATCTGAAGACGGATAAATAAAGGGAAATATTCACTGATCAAGTTTGGCATTACGGAAACAAATGCACGAACCTATTTTTTTCTCCCAATCTCATTTACTTAATTTGATCTCTTTATCCAATATACAGTCCATAAGGGTCCTAATTTTGTTTCATGATCATATGTCAATATATATAATTTCATTCTGTTGCAGATCAATATGGAATATATGCGATTGGAAATAGGCATAGTGGTTGTACTCTGTATAGTATCTCTAGTGATGTCCGAAACGTTTTACGATGGTGTGTACGATTATCCGAAACGCTGTGTTCCTAATAGAGCACCCGTCTGCAAGAGTATGCCATACAACGAGACACTTTTCCCTAATATGATTGGAAACGAGAATATAGACGAAGCTAATGCTATTCTTGCGCAGTTTAGTCCTTTAATAACATATGGATGTAGCGATCAGCTTGATGACTTTTTGTGCCTTGTGTATATTCCACCCTGCACGGCAACTATAGACTACGCCATTCCCCCTTGCCGCCATCTTTGTGACCATGTGGCATCTGCCTGCGTTCCTTTGATGAAAGAGTTTGGCTTTTCTTGGCCGGATAATTTGAACTGCAAAAGATTTCCGGAAACAAGCACCAGTGATAGACTATGTATTCAAAGTTCAAGGTCGGATAATAGTGATGAAACCTCGTATTCCCCTGATATTGGACCAGTGGTTTCTGAGCCTGTCACAAAGTACATTAGGCGCACAACTCCCCGTACCCGAAGTGACACGTTTGGGGGTGATACATCTGTTGAGGTTCCGAAGGGTAAGCAGGTTGTTTCACACATTTATTAGCGTGTTCGTGGCATAGCGTAGGAAAAGCGTCTGCATTTCGAATACAGAAAATACTAAACTCCTGTACATTCCCACTGACTTATTAATAGTCAGTGTGACTACTTAATTACAACGTTTAATATAGCAAAACAATTGTTATTGGATTTATATCTGTCCATATTTAAACCCCTCCAAAATTAATCAAAAGTATCAAGTATATGATACTTCAAACAAATCCGTTCTTGACTAGCAAACTTCGTCACGCTGTTTTGCCACCAGCCGCGCTCATAATTGCTGCTATCTGAGAAACGCATATATTAAATAGTTAAATATATTCTAAAGCGTCTATATAAACAGATGGTAGTGGTAATTGATGGTTCAGTTCTCAACGCAGTCACGGACTTCTTGAACTCTACTTAAGCATGGTTCACAAGTAATACGTCTTTACCGTGTATCAAAGAAGATTACTGTCAGTTAAAACACATGGCATCTTGATATTTTTATCTTCTTGCCCACCTCGTCGAGTGAAGAGATCCGTGTAATATCTATTAATAAGACAGGCATTAGATTAAAGTTTTCATGCTTTTCGTCAGAGGAATTTGTATGTTTCTTGAAGTTTTTTCTTTCTTTATTTTGTCTTTCTTTTCTTCTAAACCCGACTCGATATTAAGAACATACATTTTTCTATGAGACTGGCCAACTTCGCCATATCCGAGTTAACTAGATATAGGCTCTAGGCGGACATTGTGACTCACTAGATGATGGTAGATTCTGATTTGTTTCAAAAGAATTGGTTATTTCTGATCTTTTGTTTGACCAAGAGTAGTTACAATAGTCTTGATAATTCACATAATTTAATTTCTTTCAAGTTTAATTATCTATTTTTCAGGATACCCCATTAATATTTTATTCCTTGTCACAAGCGGTCATAGAGTACAAATTCTTGACGTCACATCCTACAAAGAAATCGACACCATCAACGCTTTTTCTGGAGTAGCTGCTAGAATGTCGGCTGCAGTGGATTTTCATTACAGTAAAAATTACATATTTTGGGCCAGTAATCTAGAGGGTCATATTTACAGAGGAAAATTGGAGCTTGACAGTAAGTGCGATTGAACTCTTATCCATCTATCAAACCTTTCTCATTTCCTTCCAGCTACTATCGATTCTGATTTTTCAATCCGAATCTCTCCCTCGCCGACGGAAAACACCAACTTCCTGCAGCAGCGACAGTTTACGCACATAGGATATTGTCAGCTTCTGAAACTAGCTTCAATAAATAAACTACATCGGTATTCGTCTTCTGTTGTTTGGAACGTCTGAGTACTGTTTATAATCGTTTTAAGTCAAAACAGAACTAAAGAGTGGTCAAGAATGTACGGTTATTATGGACATTTAGAAACGACAATCCATATATATATAATATATATATATATATATATATATATATATATATATATATATATATACCAATATATATATATATATATATATATATATATATATATATATATATATATATATATATACACGCAATAACGTACAGACGCTTTATTTATATTTAACATAGACAATTATCGCTTTTATGTGATATGTCTTGGTGTTTAATAATCGCGTTTTCGTGCGATAAGTTGTTACTTTCCGTTTGACAAAGGCAGGCGATTCTACGCTATATCTGAAACGTTAGTAAATACCTGTCAACCGAGTAAAATCAGATGGATATAGCCAAGTATTTTCTATTCAGTAAAAAAGTTTCTAAGACTTATATAAGACACTTTCTGTGACAGTGTTGGCAAAGAAAAGTTTTAAGGATGTGTAAACTGGAGTATAAAGTTTAAATTTTACGTATTGTATGTATATTGTAGAACAAGGCCTAAAAACTTGCACAGCATGATAGTCAACAATCGGAACACGCTCGGGCCTTTCCGCCAGTGATTGGAAAAAACACATCGGAAATACTACAGTAGCTGTTATTGCATATACATGTACTTTATCTACCAAATGACGTCATGAGTACAGCACACACCATAACAGCGTTTTATTGAAGCAATGTGACTGAGATAACTTATTCTCGGCCGAAACAATCACGGGTTTCCTTTATTTCAAGCATGATCTCACAACAGAACTTTATTTTAGTGAAGTTATGCCAGAAAGTCCTAGCGTACTTTTGTGTGTGACTGAGTTTTCCGCTCTTTTCCGGCGATTTTCCACTTTGCATGATGTATGAATCCATTGAAATATTTCCAAGATGGAGTTTTGTAGAAAAGCCAAAAGGTTGTCCGATTGACTTGTCGGCTGTTGGTATGAAGCGATTTTTTTGAGGCAGTGACAACTGGAGAAACAGAGGAAGATAATATACCTTTGATGGGCGACTACTTAGAATTGCTTGTACCAAAACCAGTGATCGAGCCCACGGATGTAAATCGAGAGCATGACTGTTGCACTATCGAGGTATTACATGCGTGTGAAAGGCCAACATAAGACCAGGTATAGATAGAAATGATTACTACATAATCGATAAAACTGACAGAGATGAAAAACGCAACTGGTTTATTTCTGGACTAAATTCATAAAACCAATAGCATAAGTCTTACCTACTAGAATATGTATTTCCTGATTGGATTTTGCGGTTACGTAAGGTTGTTCTTAATTTTAAGGCTGGTGATTGCCATCTGAACTGTAGTGATTAGTTGGTAGCCTCAAGTCCCGGATTATGGTTAAACGTGCGTGAATGGCAGTAGTAGTGATCTGCGATGTCACATCCATCCACCGGATATATAACGCGGTACTTAAGGAAAGCAATTCCAACGTTTTGTCACTAAATACAATCGTCTAATGATTAATATAATCCTATTATGATTTTGAAAATCCGTATGTACATTAACATGCGACTCACTGAAAAAAATAAAAATATTTGTAGTGCCAACGTCAAAACTCTGATGGATTAAATTTAAAGCGCCGTCGATGTATTTCTTTCTTTCTTTTTTTTTTTTTTTTTTGTTTTCTTGCGGGGGGTATTGAGTATAACATAACTTTTGCAGACTTCCACATTCACAGTCACTTCTTTTACTGGATTAAAGCTGTTGCTAATGTTCTGTATCTACACAGTAATACATACGTAAGCGTGGTGAGGCATACGCATGACTTTTCGTAGCACCTGCGCCAAAGTCAAAGTTTTATGTTAACGTTTTTGCAAGCCAGATACGGGTGGGGTATACATAATTGTGCGGACACGTGTGAGTCTCAGAGTTTCGCAGAACTCTCGTTTCCATACACGAGTTAAGACAATCCCGTCTGCTGGTATTTTATAATTTGGTAAAGTGCCAGAAATCTTGTATCTTCACACAGTTTAACTACAACGATCTGCAGGTGTTGCAAGTTGATACTATATATATCAGCGATACGCACTGTTTGATTGTTATTGTTAATATGATACATTTCTCCTTACATCTGGAACCAGCAGGAAGTCTGATTAATATTTAAAAAAAGTATTCCATCTTGTGCGATTGTAACACATGCATGTGTGTGTGTGTGTGTGTTGTTTTCATATCACTTAGTTCTTATCTGGGCGTTTTCTTCAACCAAAATGACAAGTACCAATTTTTTTTCTGCTCGTTGTGCTAATGTACTATGGTCAAAATCGATTGGAACAATACCTAAAATAAACCGGTCTCTTAAAAAATGAAACGATCCATCAGATTAAAAAGATTCAGCGGGGGTTTTTATTCTTTCCTTTTTTAAAAATGTCATTCAATGCTACATATGTGATAGCTTTATATCCGCACAGGGCATGCGTGCATATATTTCAACTATTATTCTAAACAAAATCAAAATGGCAGAATATCATAATTTATAGTTTAAACTTAATTTATGAATGTATTTTAATATTGGAGAAATAAGAAACTGGATAACCGATGATGTACTCATGCACATTAAGTAATTGGGACGTAAACCCTGGTCCGCGAATGTGCAAAGCGAAGGCGTTACTGCTGCACTATTTCTTTCCATTTAATATTACTTTGCGCTCTCTGTTATACACCTGCGCTACGAAAATCAGCATTGCACGTACTGTTGTGAATCACTATGCAATTTACATAGGAAACACAAAGTGATAAAAATGGAACACGGCACCTGTTGGTTGGTCAGTATTACTTCTTCTTAAGTCTGAATAGGAAATCACGATTCACCGTCGAAACGTATGCATTTCTCGTATTAGTTTCAAAGCTCGGATATGAATCGCTGTAGTTTTAGGCTTCAAACCTTGATTGGATTTTGTTACTTACAAGACCAATTTTTCACCACAAGTAAAAGGTCAAATAGTAATCTAGATCTGACATAGTATTTTGTTGTGATCTTAATTCCTGCAAGCTTCGGCATATTTTCCTTCAAGCATCTAATGCAAGAGAGGAAAAAAAGTTATTAAGTTCTCCAGTTCACACTGGAGCTGCAGGAACGAATCATTAATTAATTACCGAGAAAAAAAAAATAATTGCACATCTGATAGGAAAGTGATCTCGCTTATTTTACTGGATTATCAGTACTTTTAAATATAATTACAGTAACTACATACAGAAAACGGAACTCAGTCATTTTTTTTACCATGCACAATTTGAATCATTGTGGAAAAGACATACTATTAAAGTTTCATTGCATGATATTTTCATCTAAATTTGATCCCTTGAGATAAAATATATTGTTCATACTGGTTCAAAATGATCACATCTACCGAAGGAAGGTCGATTTTATCAAGTTTATCAAAAACTGGGGGGAAACAAAATCCCCATTTATACCATTTTCTTAATGAATCAATTTAATCAAGTCAGAGTCAATAAACCTAGATTTCTTTCCAGAACTTCGTGAGATCCGTGAGCTGATCCGCATAACTCCAGGAAATGTTGAAGACCTCGTTGTGGACTGGATATTGGAAGTTCTGTACTGGACGGAACTCTACCCGCCACAGATCCGGACTGCGACTATCGACGGAAAAAGAGTCACGACTGTAGTGTCGGAAAATATGGTTAATCCGAAAGCTATAGCAGTGGACCCATTAGAAGGGTGTGTAGCATGAATATTACCTGACATAACATAACATATTATGTTTTTGGGCCGTTCTGAATTAGATTAGAACTTACAATTTAAAAATGAAAATGTATTCAGGGTAAGTAAACTTTCAAAATTGTAACTGTTTCTAGTTTGTAAACCATTGTATTGGAGATGTAGATGCATTGGGAAACAAAACCACAATTAGTTTGTCACGTGCAAGGTCACTAAAGAAAATCATGCTGTATGTGACAAAATGAGAAGTTTTGAATAAAGATGCACATTGTTGAAATCAATTTTGTCTTTGCTATGAAGAAAATAAAGAAAATTAAATTATTTTACAATATTCGAGGAATATATTACCAGTGATTATCCTAACATTTTTATTTGATATGAATCAGTGTGAGTCTCCTGCATCACGCATACGAACAAGACAGCTACTTTGCATAAAAAGATCACACATTATCAGAGAATGCAGTTGAACAACTTTAATTTGTGCAGTATCAGTTTTCGCGGATGTCTTGGTCGCTAGGAACCACGAACTACGAATGTAAAGATGCAACATAACTGTATGGATATGTGAAGATAATGCAACCTAATTACATCCAAGGCATATCCGCGCATTTAAATAGCGACAGAGTGTCATTTTTTGCAAAACCACGAGAACTGGTACGCACGAAAATTATATATTCATAGTGTATCGGACAATGACATGTCTGTTTAAAATAAAAGCAAATAAATAAAACATACACAAGGTAAAAAAGTATTTTTTTTTTTAAATGATTTTTTCCTCCATAAAGTTATGATTGTGTTAGCTTGTATATTTTACTATTTGGTCAGTCTTGTATTAATTCTCTCTCCAATTCAGTTGATGTTTAGATATACATATCGATTTTTTTGGACATTTGTTGTGCCTTCAATCATATATGATGTTACTGAACTGCCTTTGTAGGTAAAGAATGCATTTGGGTCTTCATTTCTCCAAACTCGATTTAACCATGCCCAGATATAAATTACATAATATAAATAAATGGATGTGTACGACGGCGCGCGCGAGAGAGATGCATATTAAAAGTAAATATACAAGTTTCTTTCGACGCCTATCTACATCTGGAAAACTTCACAATTTACACAAAGTCATTCTTCCTTGATTTCTTTTTCCTATTAAACATTATAGGAAAATCTTTTGGATCGACGCCAAGGGTGCCTTGACTAGTCCCTGGAACACACTGGAGAGTTACAGCCTTTTGACTGGTGAACGACAGCTCCTTCTTAACATCACAGAGACGCTTATCTCAGGATGTGGACGGCCACGTGCACTAGCGGCAGACTTGACCGACAGAAGGGTCTATTGGGTTGACGCCAGGTAGGACGATATTTATGTTGAAATATTTTATCTTGGATAAACTTTACACTTGTACATACATGTATATAATCCACGCGTTACCTAATAAGTAACATTTCATTTGCTAAGATAATGATTTGGGGCAAAATTAATTTATTGACACAAAATAAGTTGCCAGAAATTTACAAAACGCCAAGCTCCTCATGGTTATACCAATTTATCCTGTATTGAACGCAGGCAAATTTTACGCCGGCTATATGTAAATCAAACCGTAGTTGTACCTGTTGTACGAATTTTCTTTCTAAACCTGGGAGTAACTTTTTTTTTATTATCCCCGTAATAGGTTGACCACTGGGTCGGGGAGCCATCCGAAGGTCACCTTACAACCAAACATTTCTGGTTATCAGATAATCTTTGGATAATAAATATAATGTACAGAAAAGGAAAGGAAAACACACACACTCATGCATATGGTACACAATCTCTTTAGATACACAATTTAAATAGACGAACACAAGTGTACAGCGTCTAGGTGACACAGACTTTGTGATATTACCTTGTTTTGCTCCTGTTTACCATCAAATCAGACCCAAATAAATATAACAAAATGCAAGAAGAAAAAGGATTCTTACACAAGTTACATATTCATTATTGAGGTCCGTTTTTGAAGAAATTGGTCCTCATTTATTAAACTTATTTTTCAATGCTCTTATGCATTTCAACTATTTGCCTAAAAGCATAAATGGAAGGATTTTGCATATTGAATCTGCAAGTGTAAATATAATATTTTGCCAAAATAAGCAAGAAATTACACAAACTGTCCAGTTGTTCATTTCCTAAAAATATTTCTTTTTTTTGGACAAGTGTATAATATTTGGGTAAGAAGGTGCAAAATGTTCAATAAAACGGTAACAAAACTGTGAAGTAATATTGGAATCATAGAAGAGATGTTCTATGCTTTCGTTATCACTATTACAGAAAGTTCATTTGTTGTCGTCTAATACGTTAATTCTTTTCAAAATTTGTTAGTAACAATTTTTCTATGGATTAATTTAAAGTTAAAAGAGATCAACTTGGTATCCTTAGTACAACATTTCGCCCAGCTATAGATCTCAGGCCACTCCTCACTACTTATATTTTTATTTAATACTTGCATCCAAATTTCTTGCTTAGCATTGTGTTGCCTTTTTGCCTTTTTAAAAAGATCTTTTTAAACAAACTTGAGTGAACTTTGAATTTTGACAGATGTCTTTGACTCCAGCTTGCCAGTATTCGTTTTGCCTTCGTTAGTTTCTTCATATAATTAATGTCCATCATTTGTTGTAAATCCAGAAAAAAAATCTATGCCAAGGAGTGTAAAGTTAGAAGAAGACCAATTTAGGCCCATATCGGGACATATTCTTTCATTAGAAAATTTCTTGTTTGCAATCCAAATAGCCTTTGTTTTTGTTATGTTACATTCAAGTCCAGATTATAGAAAAAAAAAAAAAAAAAAAACAAAAAAAAAACAAACTTGCAAGATATTCATAGTTGCTTTAAGAGAAAGTTGAGATCTGCCAAGAAGAATAAATGAGTCATCGGCATACTGACCCAATTTATATTCACTGACATCAAAGATCAGTCCCCGCACATCCACATTTTGCTTTAAAGTTATCGCTAAAATCTCAACACTGATGATAAACAAATAAGGTGCAAGGGGATCTCCTTGACGACATCCTCTTTCGAGTGTAAAAAATGATGACATATTCTATCCTGAGAGGAACAGGGTCATACATTAATATTTCTTTCATAATTACGTACAAATTTAAATCTCATAACGTGACTACCTGTGATTCGATTTCTTTGAACTGTTCACTGCAAAAAGGGCAAACTTTATTTTTATAGAAAATAATGTGCGAATGAATATGTACGTATATTTGAGTTCAATCAATTCGCGCATCTTAAGTGTATATAATTTAAGAAAAGAGAAAATCCCAAGCATAATTCCCTGTACGGTTGTAAGACCTTTTTTCCCAAAAAATATTTTATATATTTTTTATCAATATGTAAAAATGCTTTAGATTCCTTCTATGTGTGGTCTAAACACAGACAAATAAGTATACATACACTAAACCACGGACAGATAGATAGACAGATTGATAGATATATAGATACATCTATTCATTCAGCCAGCCAGCCATCTTTCATTCATTGTTTTTGTTGTTTTAACGCCATTTTTCAAAACATGATAGGCTATGCATGGCAGCCAGTATATTTGGTGGAGGAAGAACCCGGGAAAACTCCAGGAAGAGCCACCGACACACGGGAAGCTACTGGCAAGCTTTCTCACATACACACTTTGGCCGAACCGAGACTTAAACCCACGTGGACAGAGGTGAGTTGTGTGAGTGGTCTGTAAAGCCGAGCGCCTTAGACCACTCGGCCACCCGTAACCCACTTACATTTGTTGGTTATTATGGGTTTAACGCCATTTGTCAGCACATGATAGGCCATACATAGCGGCCAGTATATTTGGTGGAGGAAGAACCCGAGAAAACCCCGGGAAGAACCATCGACTCACGGGAAGCTACTGGCAAGCTTTCTCACATACTCACGTTGGCCGAGCCCGAGACTCGAACCACGCAGACAGAGGTGAGATGTCAGTGATATATAAAGGCAAGCGCCTTAGACCCCCGGCCACCCGGGGCCCCCATACATACATACATACATACATATTATACATACATACATAGATAAATACATACATACATACATACATACATACATACATACATACATACATCCATACATACATACATACATACATACATACATACATACATACATACATACATACATACATACATACATACATACATACATACATACATGTGCAACAGACTGACTTGACTTAAAACCTTTCACTCCCTGTGAAGCATAGCTCAAGTCAGTTACAACTCCATGCTATAGTACTCGGCAATAAGCTTTCTTCTATATCTCTATCGATCTATATACAGCTAGATTTACTTCAACATCCACTGGTCTTTTCCAGGTTTTCCGAGGTCTGCCCTTTTCCTTTTGCCTTGAGTGTTCCAATTCAAGGCTTGTCTGGTGATGTTTGTTCTGTTTTCTTGTGGACATGTCCACTCCATCCCACTTACATCGGTTGGTGTGTTTGTCCATTTAAATATACTGATCTATTCTTTGCCATAGGTCTTCATTACTGATCGTCTCAGGTCAGCGTATTTTCAAAATTTTTGAAAGACACTTATTGACCAAAACTTGGATTTTGTCGTTGACGGTCTTTGTTGTTCTCCATGTTTCAGTTCCATATACAAGTACAGATGTTTTATTTGTATTAGAAATTCTGAGTGTACTCTATTCGCTAGAGTTGCATGATGCTGTTCTGGCGCTCCCATTTCTGGTTTGCACATCTCTTTCTGTGCCACTGTCTTTATCTATAATACCGCCAAGCTAGGTAAACTAATCAGTATCTTCAAGTATTTCGCTGTTTAACACTATTCTCTTTTTTACGTTGATGTTGTTGTTTTCGTGCATGACCTTGTTGTTGATGTTGTTGTTTTTGTGCATCATCTTGTTTTGTTCTTGTTCATGTTAGGTCCTAGTTAAGTTGCTGCTTTTCCAATTTCAGAGATTTTGTTCTGCATCTGATGGTAGTTTTGAAAGAGTAGAGCAATGTTCTATGCAAAGTCCAAATCGTTTAGTTTGGATCAAAACGTGTACTGTAAACCCAAGATTAGTTCTTCGCTCGTTTGTGGCATGACCCAGACTATTACCAGGGTAAGCAAGACGACGGGCATCCCTGTCGAAGTCCTGTCTCCACTTCAAATGGTTTTGTTAGCGATCCATTGTGTACCACTCAGCATGATGAGCGCGGGTATGTGTTTCTTATGATGTTTCTTCCTCTCTTCTGAGAGTCTCTTCAGACGTTTTTGTCCAACACTTTCCATGAGTTTTCGTGCGTATTTTGTTGTTGTTGTTGTTTTTGTCAATTTATCGATATCTACTTGATAGTGCCTGGAACTTGTTGGAAAGGGTTACCAGAAACTCATGTACTTTGTACTTATCCTGCTGTTGCTGAGTGTACGATCTTCTGTTTTTTCTCACTACAGAGGTGTGGAATGTCGTGAGTTTTAATTTTAATTTACTTTCCAGTAGGTGATGATCTGATGGAGTAGCTCAAGCGAGTATCATCTGCATACTAATACAAAACGTGGTCAATTTTAATTTCTGATTTTAGATCCAGTGATACTCGTGTAGCTTCACGCGCTTTTTTGTGAAGAAAGAAAGTTCCACCTATAACCAGGTCGATGGAGGCTAAAGTAATGAGCTATCAATTCTCGTTCTGTCACGCATTCCCTGTAGATCCATTACCCTTTTTTAGATCATTTGTGTAAGAGATTATATATCTTATAAATTTGTATGCACAGTGCTCACCTGAATATAGCATAATGCATTCCAGCATACCGGGATGTATTGTGTATGTCGCCGCCGTCATAAAGACTCACGAATGCAATTATGACAATTGCTGTACATTCCTTTTTAGATAGGAGAAGAAACAAAAAAGACACATTTGTCCCTAATTAACTAATTCCGATGCAAGAGCTATGTGCATTTATGAGGTAGACCCCTGTCTCCAAAATACTAGTTGCACCTATTCAGTTATTTATTACATTTTGGGCCAGTGGGGGTTGGGGAGTGTTGGTATGTTGAAATCTGCATCAAATTCCAGTTTGCCTGAAATCTGAATTGCAATCAAGATATGTGTGTTTGTGCGTGTGTGTGTTTGTATATATATATATATATATATATGCACTTTATTTTATATGACGACTCTTACTCTAGTGTGGGAGATCCATATCAAAGAGTCATATCCAAAGTCAAATATCGCGATATATATTCTGGCATTGATACGGTAATGTATGTATATATTTCCAACAGGTACGAACTCGTTGTATGAATCCTTGTGGAAGACTGGTTTAACATCTCTTTCCTGTAGAATACTTTAGACATAAGTACCTTAGGAGATATGCCATCTTATCATTGTTTCGACATCTTTATGGACCTTAGGAATATGTTCTCGGTACATAGTTTTGGAGATGGTATGATCTTATTGAGAAAGAATTCATTTTTCTTCAGTAACTAATGGAGCTTCAACCTAAGAAAATGCAGCATCTTTCTCCAAGTGTAAATACTTTCGGGAGTCTCTTCTTCTCCACAATCATCCACCAGATAAAAATTATGATTGTTTTTCACTTTCTTTCATCTTTTCGTGGATGTTTTTTTATTTCTTAGACTGTCCTTATTTCTGGCAACAACAATCACTTGAATCATTTATTTATATAAATTTCATGATCCCATTTAGAAATAGGATAAAAAATTTGGAGGAAAGTTTAAATTTCGTGTATCCTTGGTATTTTTGAATGATATTCTCTGAAATTATAATTGTACTGTAAAACTTCTTTTCAAGGTTTCAAATGTACACATTCCACGGTTTATATCGAATAGATCCTTCCTTTTAGAAACCTTCTAGGCAGACGTTTGATTGAAAAGATTCATGTTCCATTCATTTAACCCATAACGGTTTCGGCTAAAAATCATTTTTCTTTCTGTGTTTGTTGTGTCTGTGGTAATATTTCCAGCAAGGATGTAATGGTAGTATAAACTAGGATGAATCTATTTGTATTTTGAAACTTGTTTGAAGTGCCTCTTCTTAATTTTCTGGATATATATATATATATATATATATATATATATATATATATATATATATATATATATATATATATATATATATATATATATGTGTGTGTGTGTGTGTGTGTGTGTGTGTGTGTGTGTATGTGTGTGTGAAAATCATGCATTGTTATCCTAGCTTTAACATCCTATTGGCAATGTGAACATGTGCCTGGTGTATATTTCAGCATATTTCATGAGATGTGTGTGTGTGTGTGTGTGTGTGTGTGTGTGTGTGTGTGTGTGTGTGTGTGAAAATCATGCATTGTTATCCTAGCTTCACCATCTTATTGGCAATGAGAACATGTGCCTGGTGTATATTTCAGCATATTTCATGAGATGTGTGTGTGTGTGTGTGTGTGTGAAAATCATGCATTGTTATCCTAGCTTCACCATCTTATTTGCAATGAGAACATGTGCCTGGTGTATATTTCAGCATATTTCACGAGATGTGGTCGAGCAAGAATTTACTTTTCATACTTTACAGATTGTCCTCAAAGTTTAACAGAGGGGACATTGTCTGCTAGACCTTACATTTTGTACGCTTTCTGGAACTTTACAGATGACCCTCAAACGTAAATAAATGGGGCATTATCTGCTAGGCCTAACAATTTGCACACTTTCGGGAATAATCTACTCTTTTGGACGTTGCATTTGGATAGAAAAAAGGTATTTCCCCACCTACATTGCGCGTGCAAAGGCCAACAGTTTCGATTCCATTTCAACAAAATCTTATATGTATAACCTTTGAGTTTTCTAAAGAAAAAAATCTTCACTAAATTAAGAATGATAATTACAAACCTTGACAACACGAATGTCATCTATATTGAGCAGGTAAGAGAATGTGGATTTCACTTAGAACTATGATGTATATCAGACAACGGCAGATGCGGAAAATTCCTGTATAAATCGGCTATTTGTGCACGTCATTGTTAATAATTGTCTGCGAGGCATAGGGATAACACTGGTTCATTGATATACTTTTACTATTTCACCCTCTATATCAATGAAAATTACTTGCAAGGGACAACCTAATACCAGTCATATCCATCATACGTTGCAGAAAACGACCCACTATGACTTACCGAAACGGCTGATTTGCACAGGAATTTCAGCAACTACCGTCGTCTGCTATAAATTATAATTGTAACTGAAATCATTTACCTGTTCAAAACAACTAAGCTTTCGTTTTCTCAAGGTTTGTAGTTATCAAATTTAATTTGGACATGTATTTTTGGCAGAAAACCAGAAGAATATACGTATTAGACCATTCTGAAATGGACTTTAGACGATCAATGCATCAGAACATCATATTAGTCCAAGTTAACAGGAACCAAGAATTTAACACCAATATATACGTGCCCCAAAATCTAGCTAGCCCATTATTCCCCAATAATAAAAAAAAACTCTTTTGGAAATTTTCTTACAAGGCTATCAGTCTATGTATAATATCGGAACTTGAAGTAATGCTTTTGACATAGGATTTATAATACTGATTCGTATATTGCAATACAGCAGTTACATTTTTAAACCAGACATACTATGTCATATATTTCAGAATGTTTAGTCTAGATTGAAGCGAGTTATTCAAATGAGTAATGTGCCTATTTGAACTAGAATCTAGTAAGAGAAAAGTTTACTTGTCCGTAATTAGTTGCTTGGAAAGTCTGTGTCTTTTGTAATGCAATTGATTAAGTCTAGGTTGTAAATCCATCTTACTGTATCACGTGCACGGATGATGACACTCATGGACAGAGTATGTTGACCAATACCAACCATTTCTTGTGCAATATATAATAAATATGTTATCAGATACGGAAAGAAAATGTAATGCAAAACCCCAGTTAGGTTTGCTATGTATTTTTCGTCATTTAATGGTTGTGAAGTTGGTCCAGAGGAATGTTAATGTCCTGTTATACGCACTGATACGTCTAATGATATGCCTTGAAATATGTCCACCGTTATTAAGAATAGAAGAAGAAGAAAAAAAACAAAAAAAACAACAACTTTCAAATGCTTCTCAAAAACTGTTGAATAGAATTCGACACAATTATACAGAAAACAGTCTGACGTTAATACCTTTTAATATTTTGCTTTTTAACAAACCATGCAGATCAGCTGTAAAATATGGTTGTCGTTACTAAATACAGAAACGTATTTAAACGACACGTTCTCCCAACACCACTAGGCTAATTTCAATCAAAACATGGCTGAGGGCATCATCATATTAATGCCTTTCATATTAATACAAGTAATGCCGATACGCTGTCAAATATGGCCGCCATTAGTAAAAGAACAGAAAACCTGAAATTTACTTCGTTTTAAATATCTGTTTGATAGAATTTTACCAAATTGCAAGAAACATTTTGTAAAGAAGATTTTCAAATTGTACAAATGATGCTGATGTACTACCAAATATAGCCGCATTAAAAAAATACTTATATAAAAAAACTAAAAAAGAAAACAAACTTCAAAATTACTTGTTCTCAAAACCCACTCATAAAGTTTACCACGTGTGAGATAAAGCATTATTGCATAAGGCACAAATAATGTAGATCCATTATTAATATGACAATTGTTTCTATAAAGAGAGAAAGAAACAACACCTTTAAATTTCTTCTTCTTCGAATCCGGTAAACACAAGATGACCAGATTTCGCGAAAAGCATGGTGGAATGATTCCTTTCAGATTAGTAGAAATGATGCTGATCCGCCATCCATTATGGCTACTGTAACTAAAAAGATATTTTAAAAAATAAAATAATAAATGACAAGAAGTGTCATATTAACCCAGGTTATTTGTCCAACTTCTCTTGAATTTTGATATTTTGGTAGATGTCAAATAGATGAGCGATCTCAGGCCCACTTGGGCCTCTTTTTAAATACGGTTTGACTTCTGCTGCATTGAGTATGACAATATATATTTACTCTACGCATTTTTAAAAAAATCCCATTCAGTCATCCTGGTATCTCAAATTATACAATCTAGATTTTAGTCAAACAGATGTTATCTACAACTAGGTTAAAAATTGCTGACTTTAAAAATATCTACATTCCTTTGCCATAATAGTTCAATCTTTTCATCACTATACACGTTTTAATTAAATATAACCTACGCAATACACAAATTAGGGCCCCAATCTTTCAACTGGTGCTATAAAATTGTGCATGTCGGGTCTCTCTGATCGCGATTTATCTAAATATTTTTTGCGTATATCCCATGTTGAAATGGTATGTCGGTTAGACTTTGATAAACACAATTCTCTATGGTAATTTTTCGTATATACAAATTTTGCAAAGCATGCTAACTTTAGATCAGGAAACATAAAAGTTGATAGTTTACTTTTTTATTACTTGTATAAAAGAAAACTATTTCGATCAGCTTACATATTGCATTTATATTAAAACATTCATCCTAAATGAGTTTGGGGTTATGTTAGTTCATGTGAAGTCATTATTCCATTGAAAATTGAAGTTTGTATAATGCTAAAAAACGGAGGTCTGAGCATCATTCAATACCTTTTATTTGTTTTCCATTTACATTTTAGAAGCTAAGGTATAGATCGTTTGAATAAATTAATAAATAAATAAGATTTCAATCTTTTTTTTTCATCACGTTATTAGTAAATGAGATATACAATCGACAACGTGATAACACGGAGACTGACGTTGTTATTGAAGGAGATACACAATTGGCAACATATCAAAAAATAGACTGACGATATTAGTAAAGGAGATATGCAATCGACAACGTGTTAACAGGGAGACTGACGTTATAAAGGCAGAAGATACACAATTGCAACTTATTAACAAGGAGACCGACAATATTATTAAAGGAAATATACAATCCGCAACCTGTTAACAAGGAGACTGACGTTATTAATGCAGGATATATACAATTGACAACATGTTAACAAGGAGACTGACGTTATTATTGCAGGATATATACAATTGGCAACGTGTTAACAAGGAGACTGACGTTATTAATGCAGGATATATACAATCGGCAACGTGTTAACAAGGAGACTGACGTTATTAATGCAGGATATATACAATTGGCAACGTGTTAACAAGGAGACTGACGTTATTAATGCAGGATATATACAATCGGCAACGTGTTAACAAGGAGACTGACGTTATTAGTGAAGGAATTATACAATCCGCAACGTGTTAACAAGAAGACTGACGTTATTAAAGCAGGAGATATACAATTAATGACGTGTTAACAAGGAGACTGACGTTATTAATGCAGGATATATACAATTGGCAACGTGTTAACAAGGAGACTGACGTTATTAAAGCAGGAGATATACAATTGGCAACGTGTTAACAAGGAGACTGACGTTATTAATGAAGGAGTTATACAATCGGCAACGTGTTAACAAGAAGACTGACGTTATTAATGAAGGAAATATACAATTAATAACGTGTTAACAAGGTGACTGAAATTATTAGTGAAGGAAATATACAATCGGTAACTTGTTAACAAGGAGACTGACGTTATTAATGCAGGAAATATACAATTAATAACGTGTTAACAAGGTGACTGAAATTATTAGTGAAGGAAATATACAATCGGTAACTTGTTAACAAGGAGACTGACGTTATTAATCCAGGAGATATACAATTAATAACGTGTTAACAAGGAAAGTGACGTTATTAGTAAAGGATATACAATCGGTAACGTGTTAACAATGGAGACCTGCGTTATTAGTAAAGGATGTTTACAATCGGTAACATGTTAACAAAGAGACTGGGCCATGCAAATGAACAACAGCGATAAAAACAACCATAACAGTAACGGATTTGCTCGTGCTGAAAGAACCTTCTTCTTAAAAGAAAACCCGTTACTTAAAGTGATATATTAGCCATATTCATGGACGATTTACATTGAAATGATATGCCACAACATTTAACAGTAAATAACCTTTTCAAGTTGATTCTTGAAGCAGAAAATATTCGTTAAAATAATTGATACAGCAAAACACTAAAACTGACTTTAATTGCCTTTTAGTACTATGAGAATTCAGTGATGTTTAATACATTCTATCACCATCATGTTTCGTGGCAAATTCCACGGATGATTCAAAAAAGGCTCCTCGGTGTTTTTTTTATGGCCCTTTAAGATTTAAGATTTCGACAGAATGCAAGAAACACCTGTTCAAGTCATCAGTAGCCTCGATGCAAGACATATAGGATTAATCAAAGTCGGGGAAGCTGGTAAAAAGTTTTGCTATATGTACAGTGGCACCAAGACATGAAATACACTAAAGAATGTGAGGCGGTGTTTTATGAAGGCAGATGTCTAATTTTCCTTAAAGAATAATGAGAGAGAGTTTCTGCTTTGTTCCAATGATGTCATGTTGTTTTTACGTTATGATGCAATACGTGTATTTGAGTGTCATTATCTTTCTAAAAAGTGTCACATAAAACATTTATTTTACCAGAAGCTTTTCATCAACGCAAAGTATTATTAATATTATTATTATTATTATTATTATTATTATTATTATTATTATTATTATTATTATAAATTTCAACATAATATGGTGTAGTAAGCCAATTGTCTCTGTCAATTCATCCATAATGGAGAAACAATTGAAACTCAAAATTTATAATTTAAGTATAAATTTCAAAACTTCTGATTTCAGTGGACGAAAAACATTCGGTATACTTTGGACTTTATACCCAGTCATGTATGAAAATCTCAACTACAGTACTGTCCAGTTATTTCAAATACAGACCCGAAATTCAGGAAAATAAGTGCTAATAATAACTCTGATTATACAAAATGTCTTCCGTAATGAAACGAAACGACATTTTGGAATTGCATTCACCATTGAACTTACATGGACTTTGTGGCTAGATAGCAAGTAATCACCGCTTCTAATTAAAGATCATTAATTAAATCATTCTAATTAAAATGGACTGATTTACATGAAGGATGACGTCAATGATAAAATCATCTGTATTAATTTTGTTCAGTTTCTTTTCTTTATTTTGTTTCAAACATTTATGTTGTGTCTTATCGCATACCATGTTTTATAAGATCAGAGTCCCTGCACTCCGTGACGTATGATGGAAAAGATCATAGGCTTTTGCGAAAGGGAGAGTATCTTGGTGAGCCAGAAAGTATTGCCATATATGGAGATCACGTGATTTGGACTGACAGTGTCACGAGCTCTATTTTACAGGTAATGATTTTAATATTTGTTTCTTTAGTTAACCAGGAGAACCATATCTTCCACACAAATATGGAGGCTTTGTTGCCAACTGAAAGCGGATAAAAAGAGCAAGGCAGAGTTTCGTGAGAATTTCTTCTCGATAAAGGTCTTTACATGACTGGTCGAATTGGTTTACCCGATATGACGAGTATTGTACATTTGCAGCTCCGTTTACCTTATCTGGAGGTTAACGTATACTTTTTGACAACGTATCTCATCTCATATGGTAGTATCAGAAAATAAAACAAAACTGCAGTTATATTTATCGCATTTTTTTCTGTACAAAATTTTGTTTGAGATAACAAAATATCAACAAGATCTGATAGTAATTTCTAAAAAATTTTATACGAGAGAGAGAGAGAGAGAGAGAGGGTGTTATCTTGCACTTAAACACACTCATCATCAAGCTTATGATAACACTATATACAATTCGGTAAATTTGGTGAATGGTCCCTAATTAAAAGCTTGATCGGTTTGGAACTGCATTTATGTCTCCTTGTGGTTAAAAAAAGGAATTTATGCATGTAGAGCACAGGTGAGTGTCCCCATAGTTTATCCTTAAACTGAAACTCTTTTATTATAAGATTATTTGAGGCTAAACATGAATTGGTTACATAGTTTTAAAGCGGCTGTTTTTTTGTTGTTGTTGTTTTGTTTTTTTTTGTTGTTTTTTTAAAAATATTTTGTCTCTTAGCACTTATGTTCTGTATTATTGTAAGAGATTTTTTTGAAGGGGTATTTTGAGCTGTGGCCCTATATTGCCTAACAAAGTCGTTGTAGTTTACTTTGTTAGTTAGTTTGCATAGGTATTAGATAATTTGATATATTAGATGCATCTCTCTCTCTCTCTCTCTCTCTCTCTCTCTCTCGGCAGCAAATTTGCAAGTAGTGAAATTATGTGCCGTCTGAAAAATATATTATCAATTTCTCTGACGCGGGGGGGAGGGGGGGTTTAAGGTGATGCACATCACAATATGTTAAAAAAATCATTCAATAATTATGATTAAATTCATATCACGAACAATTTTCATATTTTTTAAAAATATAACAAGAGAAAGGCTTTCGTTTATTTTAAATTACCAGAGTTTGAACTTAGTGCAACATGTTCAGTATTTTATCTAAATCCCAGAATATCAATTGCAAAGTGATTTAGTGTTTACCTATGTGGGAGTTAATAACTAAGAAAGATATATTTTTATTAGTAAAATTATTGCATACTTCCTGCAGACTAATTGAAACAACAATAACAACAGCTTTTAAATCATATAGTTTGGACCGTATCGCGTTTTTTTATTTACCACTTGATGACAAAAACATGCATCACATGCAACCGATACATAAAATAATCCGAATGCACGTCTTTCTGATTCATGCATAAATTCCCCTTTTTGACTACAAAAGATGTCATTTCAGTAATATTGCTTTTCTAATCATGAGATAGTTTTCTTTAACAGAACCGGTTAACTTCTGCATCAAATAACGTTTGAGCAAATTCGGCTGTACATAACTACATATAACACCTGTATATAGTGGAAATATACAAATAATATTTTATATCGTTTTATGTAAATGGCTAGTATACAGGGCTTTGATTTAGTATTAGAACGAACTTTTTGCGACTAATTTATATGGCCAGTCTAGAAAGGAAGCCAAATTTCTGATTGTGATCGTTAGGGCAGTTTCATTGCATTATATTTAAATCTATTTCGTTATTCATTTGGTATAGCCTGTAATGTAATTTCATGTCGGAAACATATGAACAAAGCTGAGTCGATATATATATATATATATATATATATATATATATATATATATATATATATATATATATATATATATATATATATATTAGAGTTGGGTAACACGAACAATTTGGTGTCACGGTATTTTTGAACATACCGCGATCGCGATATGTATCACGGTATCCCGCAGTTATATTAGGGACCAGCTATTTAATTTGCTGGGTTAAGGGCCTGGGACTTTTTATTTACATTTCCGGCTCTCAAATAGCTGGAAAAGATATCTTGCTCTGATTTAAAATAAAATAGCACAAAATTATATTCATTATATTATTTGAAGAAAAAAAAAATTATCTTGAGATAAAACAAAATAAAATCTCTCGACTCAAAAGAAAATCGCAGCTCCCTCCTTCTCGTGAAAATTAAATGGTCATTACCTTGCAGCAGACGAATCTACTATTTGTACGTTAATTGTTGTGTAAATTGTCATCTAAAAACTGTAACTAAAGTGGGATGACTAAGCTTAGATTATAAGCTGATAACCTGTGAAAGACATTGTGCTGACATTAGAGAGTTTGTTGATAAAAATAGGAAGTGTACACGTTGAAGCAGGGGTATAGCAACCGCCGCAACTGCGGCGGGGGTGGGGTTAGGGGTGGGAGCATTGACATCAAACAATTTCTTTTTAATTAGGAGGGGAGCAGAATATCTTGCTACGCCACTGCACTGAAGCCTACACTTTACTCCCTACACTATTGATATAGTAGGCATGGAATCTGGGAGAGGGATGCTAACACCTGGGTCAAGATGTTTATCAGAGAGAGCCAGTAAACATAAATATACTAACTCAAAAAACGAGAAAAAAGTGGACTAGAGAAATTACGTAAAATTCAAACAGAAAACAACTTGTCTCCTGCAAATCTTATGACGAGTCTCGGTCTTGGAAGGAAATACATGTACTTAACACATTAACATAAGCTAGTAAATAACGAAATAAAAGATATTCTTTTTCTTTTTTTAAAATCCTTAATGACGGAGACTAGCGAAGTATCAGTACAGTGGAAAGGTATCGTAGTACTTACCACCAGAAATAAATACCAAATACCTCCGTAAACCAGCACACTGGTAATACCGCGCACCTCTAATATATATATTCTCACTTGCTTTATCAGACGAGAAAATAAAACGATGAATAACTTGTCCAAGAGAAGCAATTTGGAAATCAAGTGGTGAGAGAAACCAGATATTGCTGAGCGGGATTTAAGATCTACGGCTATCTATATCTTCCACCATTTTCAACAGAAGCTTTTAAGCCAGAATTCCTGTAATTGCCTTTCTCATGGAGGTAAAATTCTGAAGCAATAAAAATACATAATAAATATTCTTCACTGAATTTCAGCTTTATAACATTATTTTTCTACTTTGTAGGTGAATAAGCGGAATGGAAGCAATTTCATGGTAATCAAAGAATTTGAGTCGAATCCCCCGTCAAATTTAAGAATCTTCACACCAGAAATGCAACCAAAATGTTAGTATTCTCTTTATTTTACATACATACATACATACATACATACATACATACATACATACATACATACATACATACATACATACATACATACATACATACATACATACATACATACATACATACATACATACATACATACATACATACATACATACATACATACATACATACATACATACATACATACATACATACATACATACATACATACATACATACATACATACATACATACATACATACATACATACATACATACATACATACATACATACATACATACATACATACATACATACATACATACATACATACATACATACATACATACATACATACATACATACATACATACATACATACATACATACATACATACATACATACATACATACATACATACATACATACATACATACATACATACATACATACATACATACATACATACATACATACATACATACATACATACATACATACATACATACATACATACATACATACATACATACATACATACATACATACATACATACATACATACATACATACATACATACATACATACATACATACATACATACATACATACATACATACATACATACATACATACATACATACATACATACATACATACATACATACATACATACATACATACATACATACATACATACATACATACATACATACATACATACATACATACATACATACATACATACATACATACATACATACATACATACATACATACATACATACATACATACATACATACATACATACATACATACATACATACATACATACATACATACATACATACATACATACATACATACATACATACATACATACATACATACATACATACATACATACATACATACATACATACATACATACATACATACATACATACATACATACATACATACATACATACATACATACATACATACATACATACATACATACATACATACATACATACATACATACATACATACATACATACATACATACATACATACATACATACATACATACATACATACATACATACATACATACATACATACATACATACATACATACATACATACATACATACATACATACATACATACATACATACATACATACATACATACATACATACATACATACATACATACATACATACATACATACATACATACATACATACATACATACATACATACATACATACATACATACATACATACATACATACATACATACATACATACATACATACATACATACATACATACATACATACATACATACATACATACATACATACATACATACATACATACATACATACATACATACATACATACATACATACATACATACATACATACATACATACATACATACATACATACATACATACATACATACATACATACATACATACATACATACATACATACATACATACATACATACATACATACATACATACATACATACATACATACATACATACATACATACATACATACATACATACATACATACATACATACATACATACATACATACATACATACATACATACATACATACATACATACATACATACATACATACATACATACATACATACATACATACATACATACATACATACATACATACATACATACATACATACATACATACATACATACATACATACATACATACATACATACATACATACATACATACATACATACATACATACATACATACATACATACATACATACATACATACATACATACATACATACATACATACATACATACATACATACATACATACATACATACATACATACATACATACATACATACATACATACAATTACCCGTGTATCTGCTTGACTACAGATCTTATAAATGTACATTCATACATGAGCGTCCGCGTGAAGTGAGGGGGGGGGCATTTTTTAAAAATCCATTGTGCGGTATATATATAGCACCTTTGATTTTGGCTTTGCCCCCCACCCCCCTCCCCCCACTGGAAAAATGGCTTTGCGCCCCCCCCCCCCCGGAAAAATTCCTGCGGATGCCCATACATTAATATGAACGCAGCCTCCAACCCACCTACAACTTATTAACCCACCGAACTAACTACCTAACTACACATAGTTTCGCATTCATCGAAGCTGCTTACCCTGAGTCTGAGGCATACAAAACTACTTGAGTCTGAATTTATATCTTTAGTTCAAAATTCATACATATAAATAACTGCTTACCTACCTACCATTATCTATTTACATACATACATATCCGTCCATCCATCCTTCCATCCATCCATCCATGCAGATATTCATGCATACATACACCTACTTACCTATGTACCTTTATTCTAATCCAAATCAACGGTACGTACATAAAATGTACCCACCTACTCACCAACCTACCCAGAGATGTATCTGTATCCTTCATACCTGTCCTTGGACTTATACAAATAGATGTACCTGAGTATGTATTTATGTAAGTAGCACCATATACATGTAGACTTTGAAAACGTAATACTATATCAAAATTGAATATCAATATTTGTCAAAAGTAAAAGATAAGGAAGCCGTTTCAAAAGTTGAATATTTATGCATCTCATTTGCCACTTAATAATCCGCTATCACAAATGTCAAAAAGTTCTCCAATGTTATTTTCATTTTCATTCCGCAATACTCACTATAATATCAGAAAATGTATCAAACACATGAAGGGAATGTTCTTTTTGTCTCGGGGAAAACAGACATATACAACAACAACACCAGCAAATAAATAAATAAATATATAGTTGAAAAAAATAAACAAGCACAAAAAGACATTTGCAATAAAAATTCTGTTTTCGTTTCCACAGTCGGACTGCGGTATAACCTGAAACAGATGAAGGAGAAATGGGATGAGTTAACGAAGAATTCTTCAGAGGATGATCTCGACAATGGTGATGTCTATGATTATGATTATTCTTCGAAGGACGCTAAATCCAAGGGAAATGGTGGATCACTCATGTTTCCTTGTGTGAACTTAATTTTGTTTGGACTTGTATTTTCGTCTCTTTATAGATGATCTACTTTAGTGTGTAATAGAGAATCCTAGTTTGGGCTGTCTATTTGGCTTATCGTTGTCCACTTTCAAAACATACACGAAGCATTGCTGTATCTGAAGGCATTGGTTAAGGGATACGTTACAGTCACTTCATCCGTCTTTTCGTTTGCAAGTCCATCTTAGCATCACTTTTTGTACAAATACATAAATGTTTACTCTGTATAGTCCTATGCTGTTTTGTAGATTTACTTACATTAGGATAAATATGCCTTCGTTAGCACATCACATCTTTTGGAAAAATTGAGAAAGGGTTACAGAGTTACGTCCCCTTTTCGATTAAGATCTTGACTTTATATGCTTTGACATGGACATGTTTATACTTTAATTAAAGTCTGTTAATTGTTTGTAATTATGAACATTAGCGTTAACTGGAGCTATTGTTCCGACTATAACATAAAACCCTGTAAAAAAAAATCTATTAATTTGAAATCCGTTAGATGACATTATTAAAATCATATTTTTTTCCTGTCAGTACAAGTGACATAAAAGGAAACTAACTGATAATCTTAAATTCATCATGTAAGTTAAATGCAGACATTGTTTATAGAAGATAATGTACTAAGTATGTACATTTATAAAACCATGTATCATATATACCAGCTTGTAAGTCGATTCCAATTACAAACCATGTATCCGATATATCAGCTTATACGTCTATTCCAACTACAAAATGCACAGACTCAGATCTGCTGTGACATAACTCGCCATCATATCTGGGTCTATTCAGCTTATTAGGAAGAATCAGTAGAACAAACAACATATACCCTGATGTGCCTGTGCATTATGGGACGGCATATCATGGTATATGTTGTTTGCACTTGGACTTAACATATAAGCAAGTATAAACGGTACATATTTTATTCAAGGTATGTCTGTAAACAGACTTAGTTTTCGCACTTTGTATATTGAATATGACCATTTATGAGATAAAAATAGCTGTTCGACCTTGGAACTAAAACTATGAATGTGTGTTTTACAAACATAGAAGGATGTTTAAAAGATGAATCTGATAAGCAAATTATCGATATACCTATCCACTGGTGAGATCCATACGTTTGATTGGTCGAATGATTTATAGATTCTTTTTTAATGACTTATCAACACATGGAAGGTTATATTTTGCCTGAACAACAGAAACAAAGTGTCTTGCCCAGAGACACTCAAAAGAGGCCAACCAAGCCTAGTCTAGGCAGGATTCTAACCTGCACCATTCTGGTCACGAGACCGACACGCTGACCAATGAGCCAGAGCGCCTTGACACATAATGCACATACTAGTGCCAGTTAGATATCTGCACGTAAAGATTAATACGAATACAATAAAGGTCTCCTGAATTTTTTGTAAGTACCATGTAAAGGTTAATACGAATACATTCAAGGCCTCCTGAATTTTTTATAAGTACCATGTAAAGGTGAATACGAATACAATCAAGGCCTCCTGAAATTTTTGTAAGTACCATGTAAAGGTTAATACGAATACAATCAAGGCCTCTTGAAGTTTTTGTAAGTACCATGTAAAGGTTAATACGAATACAATCAAGGCCTGGTGAAGTTTTTGTAAGTATCATGTAAAGGTTAATACGAATACAATCAAGGCCTGCTGAAATTTTTGTAAGTACCATGTAAAGGTTAATACGAATACAATCAAGGCCTGCTGAAATGTTTGTAAGTACCATGTAAAGGTTAATACGAATATAATGAAGGTCTCCTGAAATTTTTGTAAGTACCATGTAAAGGTTAATACGAATACAATCAAGGCTTCCTGAACTTATTTTAAGAAACCTTGATAAGGTTAATACTCATGCCAGGGGTGTAAACACACATGTGGCACATTTCGCAAAGATATGATATGGAGAAATTATCGACAGGAGATAAAGGGTAAAAAGGAGAACGTACTCAGTTATGTTTTTGTGATGATTTGAATACATTGTATAGCCCCGAGTAAAAAGTTCTTGTTTGACAAGAAGCTCATAATGGATAAAGTAAACCGAAGGCTAATAATTAACCAGCGAGGAGCGCTTCACATTTTATTACTTTAATACTTGTATGAAATGCAGACTGATATAAATGGGTGTCTGTGTTTAGACTGATTTATCATTTGACGCACGAACGAAGATCACACGACATAAATATACAGTATATGTGCATGTTATGCACGAATGTCACTATAGAGGACTATGTTCCATCCTTTTGGGGAATGTGTGCTTATTAGAGATGGCATGGGGATTGGTGCGTACTGGCAAGTAACCCGTGGATGCAGTAACCCGTGGACTCGTGGTTCGAATCTCAGTGTAGAGGACGAATTAAAAAATTCTCAAACCTATAATATATTATTCTTTCTCCATATATATTCTCTTCCTCTAATTACGAAATTTGACTTTGCGTAGGGATACATTCACGTACCTTTACAAAATCCAATGCATAATACATTTGACATGTAAGTAGCATTGGCAAGATGGGAAAAAAAGACGAGATGTGAATATCAGCTGTATCTATGTTACCCAGTTTATATAAAATACAGTATTTTATATTATTATGCCATCACATGGATGTTTTCCTGTTGGTCTTGTTATAGAACTGAAGTAAATCGAATTGGCTCAAGTCAGACTGTATCGACACGGAACAACGTTGAGGACTCATACAGCAAGACGTGGGCCACTCAACCTAGGACCTATGAGATCGAGTCGAGTCCAACTGAAAACAACATAGACACTGACCTGCCGTCGCATAATGCGCCGACAGATCAGGGTTTTATGTTGATTTGTCTACTGACTACTCCTTACAAAACTGCGCAGACCCAGATATTCCGGCGAATTATGCGACCGCAGATCTGGATCGATGCAGGCTGCACTTGGGCCTGACTTAAAAGCGAGTATATACTGTATATTTGAATACAACATTAAACCCATTTCAATCATTAAAGTTTTTCATAACATTATTCTGAGTTCTGATTGGCTGAACGGGTCACATTCGCTCAGCAGTAACAGAACGTAGTGCTTTCCTCAGATTTAATTCAAGTCCATAAAACATCGTATAATGCCCACGCAGGGACATTTTTAGATCACGTTATGAAAGCAGTTAAACAATTGCTGACTTTGTTTCGCTCAATGCCTTGCTTTTTGAGCTGTGAAACATAAACATTTGCCAAAAACTTATTCCACAGCTCAATAAACAATATATTGAACTCAACAAAAGCCCATACTTTTTATGTATTGATAAATTTATATTCGTATCATTATAATATAACTTAGACTGAATTTAATTTATTTACCGTCTATACTTATTTATAAGTCGGGTCCAAGTGCAAACTGCATAGAATCAGATATGTCGTCGCAAAATGCACCGGCAGATCCGGGTCTATGCAGTTTGTAAGGAGTAATCAGTAGAACAAAACGACATAGACCCTGATCTGCCTCCGCATTATATGACACAGATTAGGGTGAATGTTGTTTGCAGTGGGACTCGACTTATAGGTCAGTAAATACAGTTTGAATTTTAAAGACATCCTATTCTATTTCATTCTTTCTTTTCCTTTTTTGTCTTATTTTTCAAAAGTATTTAATTAGAACTAAAATCATGAAATCATGTCTTACGTAATCATTTAGTTCATTACGTCACAAGCCTGGTAGAAGGTTCTGCTTGGGATGGCTCAAAATTTCTTATATAATGTAAATACTTAATTCAAGCACTTTAAGGTGTATACGTACCACACCATGGCAAATCATACTTTGTACAGGACTTAATGCAAAACTTTATATGCAGTTAACAATTTAATGTCGTGTCTTCTCCACTTATCATGGTATAAACTGTCAGTTGCCGAGCCACACAGCAAATAACACCCATAGGGCATTATGTAAACTGTATGATTGAACTACTGACAATTTATACCACGATAAACGAAGACAAAAACAATATAAACTCTTATAATTGCAAGTTATGGTAATACATTTTTTGTTTCATTTTCAGTTTTGCTTTTGTTCTAATAGTTAGCATCTTTTTTGAAAACTTATCAGCGTATGAATACCTGTTAAGGTCAAGATATTTTCCTGCAGAGTTTATATAGAAATAAACGCAATTCAACCTGATCACTTAGTTACATCTGACCAATGAAAATCCTCCTAACATTTACCAGCTAATGCAATTGAATTTTTTGTCTATTCAGCTCTATCTACTTTCTGTTCAAAATAAAGCAATATAACCCTTGCATAAGTCCCAGTATAAAGCATTCTATGATAATGATTTTCTTTCAAATTTGCTAAAGGTAGACCTGAATGCTATATACTACAGTCGGTAATCTTAATTTGTTAGACATTTCACGTACACTACGAAGACATTACGCACATTCATTCACTGGATCAGGAGATATGGCTATTGAATTACCACCAAAATGCGACCTCTACGGAAACAGCCTAACGACTTTTTGCTATCATGTTATTATAGATCCATATTGTATTGACTTTGAAAATATATTCAGCCAACAACTGAAAGACGGCATGCTATCAACTTCCTTTGAGATGATAGATAATTGAATAAATGTAAGAACCTGCACAAATGAGATCGCATGGTAAGACATATCATTATGAAGGTGGATTACCGCCATAATTCTGTGCATGTATTTTAATTATATGCATGCATTTTTCTATTAGTATATGCTGCATATTCTATCTTGCATTATTATATTTGCAATTTCTATTAGTCCTGTGCTGTATATTCTATTTTGCATTTTCGGTGTGTGTAGAATGCGCATTCTACATCTTTACATCAGCGAATATTTATCATTATATTACAATACTCCAATTTTTGTCTTCAGATTCTATTTTAGTGATTTTATGTGCATTTTTAATATTACACACGTTAACATTCTTAATTGTACCTTTTCAACTCTAACTTTTTAATCGGTGTATGAGAATAAATGGACACCTAGCAATGTTCATGTAGTTTTAATTATTTGTTCACAGCTATAAAAAAATTTGAAAAACAAATCTTACATCTTACTCAGTAATACAATAATCATACAGAATTTATAAACGTTTTTTATTTAGCAAGACATTTATTTTAAAAATTAAATTCTAGAATCATTATTGATTTGTTAACGAAGTTTCATGTGGTAAATTCAGCACATCACAAAATAGTTTACACAAGCAAAACACTGTCCTTATTATTTCACAACACTATACAAAAACAACATTTTTAACTAAGTGCTTGAAAAAGAGAGTGGGAGAGTGGGCAAAAGGCATTTACGATGTTGCAGATAGGTATAACTACGTGTCACAAAATAGCAGCTAACCAAAACACCATTTCTGTGTTATAATTGCGGTTTACATGAAATGCATAAAAAAAAAAAAAAAAAAAAAAAAAAAAAAATAAATAAATACAATTAAAAAAACTAAAATATTCTCTTAGTTTCAAGGAGTCTGTTTGTCATCCTAGGCTTTCTGTCCAACTTTATTAGATCGCAAATCCATACACATTTTATTTAATATTACCTTATTTGAAAGCGAAATGTACGGAATCTCAGAAAGACTTATATATATATATATATATATATATATATATATATATATATATATATATATATATATATATATATAGCGAGAGAGAGAGAGAGAGAGAGAGAGCTTGGCTAAAATATAGTATCCAACTTCCTCCAGGATTCCATGGACGGAAAGCTAAAAACCTATACCCCTCTTAGATGTATTTGCAATACCAACAACTTATAAAATAAGTTTGGTGAATTTCCAGCCAGTAAGTTAGAAGGAGCTTCATTTACAGACAGAACGCACCGACGGACAAAATGATGTAATCATTAAATCCCCTGACACTGAAGCGTGTTCTAGATCATTCTATACATGTATATTTACTTGAGTATCTATATCTAATGATTATCCGATTTTGGTGAAATTGCAATGAACAAACCCTGATCCTCGATCAGCCTGTTAAGAGGAATAAATAAATAAATAAATAAACAAGCAAGTTTTAAAGAAAGTGTATGCCATTTTGCCAATATAGTTGGACTGAGATCGCTAGAACTATAAATAATAAATAAGAGTGTTTTGTCAGTCTGTCTGTCTGTCTGTCTGTCTGTCTCTCTCTCTCTATCAAGTTAACCAATGTTTGCAATGTTTATTGGTGGAATAGGGGCTTCGTGGCTATGTCTTCCGTGTTTAGAATCTGCAATGTACTTAGGACAGTTCTGCCTCTTCAGTGATTAATCTAACAGCTCCATCTGTTGTCATAATGGGTCATTACAGTAATGCCCCCATTATGACAACAGATGGCTTTGATTACAATATTCCAACTTGCATTATGCTAACATCTTAGTTATAATATTCACTGTGCTACATTGTAACTTCTATGATGTCATGCATTTTTAGCATTATGGTGAATAATATGTAATGAAATGAATTGTCAGAATGCAATGAGGAGACTTATATCTGGAATGATGCAATGTAGAATGTTGATGTGTGTAATACTAAAAATATGCACATGGAATTTGAAGATATGAAATTGCAGTATACCAGTATCACGCATATCAAATTTAGAAAGAACTATAGGCAGATGTAATCTTCTATGTACATCTTACACACATATAAAATGAAAAATGGAATAATGCAGAATATAACATACAGCATATACAAAGAGAAAATACATGCATAGAATTATGGGGGTAATCCCTATCCATATAACATTGCTTTGAGGTCCAGCTGAGAAAGCTTCGTTTCCAGTTTTGTGTTTCCAAATTCTTATTGGATTTGACTTCGAATGAGAACAGCAACGAATGCAAAACTTGAATCAAAAAAAAAAAAAAAAAAAAAAAAAAAACAAAACAAAGAAAAAACATACAGAAGACAAAGAAAACTGTTCTCACCTAATACAGATTAATTAATTAAAATATATTTTCGACGTTCATCGAAAACAAAGAAACATGCGTGCCCCTATGCAAAACAATTGGATGACATGGCGGGGTAATAATTGCTGTTAATATGAATGTCTCATGTAACGGGCAATTTCGAGAGTCAAAACGCAGGCATTGATCAGCTGTTAATAGTTGTTAATTAGCTGTTTGATGGATACTTTTTCATTTCTAAAAATAAAGTCGCTCGACCAACTAACCAAAATGAAAAGATATACAATGGCGGTCATTGTGTTTTGTTATGAGAACACGAACATTTGTCTTTTTATACATAATTAAAATTTTTAACAATTAAAAAGCTAAGTTTGCGCAATATTTTCCTGTCTTTAACCGTAACAAAAGTGTATTGAAGGCATAAACAGAGCATATTTTACTTTGTTAAATCTGAATGATACACTGTAACAGTTTTGGGAAATCAAGCTCAAGAGCACTCAGTGCAGACTCTGTGAAGGCTTCCAACATTACTAAGTGCTGTGATATCCTTTTTAGCTTAAATGTGTGTTGTGTTCGTGTGTGTGTGCGTGTGCGAGAGAGAGAGAGAGAGAGAGAGAGAGAGAGAGAGAGAGAGAGAGAGTAAGAGAGAGAGAGAGAGAGAGAGAGAGAGAGAGAGAGAGATGTGGCAGGGGGCATTTAAAAGTGGCTGGGCTATCAAACTCCGACATTATATTCTCTGACGCTTAAATCATGTTAGATTTGAAAACGACTCCGCAAAGCTAATCTTCATGTCCGTATGTCCAGTTTCTTCCACAATATTTCTGGAGAGCAGCGTGTGACTCAAACAATCCATTTCCGAGAGTATAATACGACCAGATGTAATTTGTACAGTTCTAAACATGAGGATATAAAATCAAAAATATAATAGGTGATCAATGGTGAGAGCTAAGGAGACAAAACGTTTTATTTTCCATAAGAGTGTTCGTCACTTTAAAAGTTAACAAGCTGAGTACTACTGTACCACTCAAACGGGTGATACTGTTGGAAGGTGTCTGTCCCTTCTGATTTTGGCACGTCATGGGCCTGGTTAGTTCAAATGACAACGACTGGAATGTCAGGAAAGATATCTCTCTCTGTCTCTCTCTCTCTCTTACACACACACACAAGAGGTGGTGTTCGCTCTCATGAGGGGGGGGGGGGGGGTAACTCGTCCACTCGTGAGCAAAGACCGGCGTGAAATTCATATGGTAGGAAACTGGTGTACATCTTGATAATTGAGATCAAAGACAAAGAAAACTTATTTCACCTAATACAGATTCATTAATTAAAATATATTTTCGACGTTCATCGAAGAAATGAATTTTCTACGCAACGTAAAAAATACATCCTTTGTATAAACAAAGAACGCATACGTGCTCCTATGCAAAACAATTGGATGACATGGCGGGATAATAATTGCAGTTCATATGAATATCTCATATAACGGGCAATTTCGAGAGTCAAAACGCAGGCATTGATCAGCTGTTAATCTTTATCAATTAGCTGTTTGATGAATACTTTTTCATTTCTAAAAATACAGTCGCTCGACTAACTAACCAAAATGAATAGATATAAAATGGCGATAATTGTGTTTTGTGATCCGAAAACGCACATTTGTCTTTTTATACATAATTAAAAATGTTAAAAATGAAAAAGCTAAGTTTAAGCAATATTCTCCTCTCTTTAGTCGTAACAAAAGTGTATTGAAGGCATTAACAGAGCATATTTTGCTTTGTCAAATCTGAATGATACACTGTAACAGTTTTAGGTAATCAAGCTAAAGAGCACTCAGTGCAGACTCTGTGAAGGCTTCCAACATTACTAAGTGAAATGATATACTTCTTAGCGTAAATGTGTGTTGTGTTCGTGTGTGTGTGTGTGTGTGTGTGAGAGAGAGAGAGAGAGAGAGAGAGAGAGAGAGAGAGAGAGAGAGAGAGAGAGAGAGAGATAGAGAGAGAGATGTGACAGTGGGCATTTGAAAGTGGCTGGGCTATCAAACTCAGACATCGTATTCTCTGGGGCTTGAATCATGTTAGGTTTGAAAACGACTCCTCAAAGCTAATGTTCATGTCAGTATGTCCAGTTTCTTCCACATTGTTTCTGGGGAGCTGCGTATGACTCAAACAATCCGTCTCCGAGAGTATAATACGACCAGATGTAATTTGTACAGTTCTAAACATGAGGATATAAAATCAAAAATATAATAGGTGATCAATGGTGGAAGCTAAGGAGACAAAACGTTTTATTTTCCATAAGAATGTTCGTCACTTTAAAAGTTAACAAGCTGAGTACTACTGTACCACTCAAACGGGTGATACTGTTGGAAGGTGTCTGTCCCTTCTGATTTTGGCACGTCATGGGCCTGTTTAGTTCAAAATGACAACGATTGGAATGTCAGGAAAGATCTCTCTCTCTCTCTCTCTCTCTCTCTCTCTCTCTCTCTCTCTCTCTCACACACACACACACACACACACACCAGATGTGGTAATCTCTTTCTTGAGGGAGGTAACTCGTCCAATCGTGAGCGAAGGCCGGGGTGAAATTCATATAGTAAGAAGCTAGTATGCATCTGGATAATTGAGAACTATGTATAGACTAGCCTAGTAAGAAACCGGTGTCAACACGCCAATAAACAATGGATATATTTACAGTAGTTTAACAGGAGACACTTTTGATGTGTACTAGAATACCTTTTTGACATCAGCTGTTTGTTAGAAATTCAACCTGTGACAGCTTCAAAAGTCTTCTACTTGCGATGAGCATGCTCAGACTAATCTGCGGGGAGAGAGAGAGAGAGAGAGAGAGAGAGAGAGAGAGAGAGAGAGAGAGAGAGAAAGAGAGTTTGGTCTAATTGGTATATTCCCAGACATGTCCAAGGTCAATGTTTTAATGTTCTATTCAGATAATTAGCACAGGCATAATGTTTCAATTTCTCAAAACGTTTCCTCAAATTTAGATTTTGTATCATCTTGCTTGTGATATTTCTGATACTATTGAGATTTTGTATCATCTTGCTTGTGATGGTTCTGACAATATTGAGATTTTGTTTCATTTTGCTTGTGATATTTCTGATACTATTGAGATTTTGTATCATCTTGCTTGTGATATTTCTGATACTATTGAGATTTTGTATCATCTTGCTTGTGATATTTCTGACATTATTTTGATTTTGTATCATCTTGCTTATGATATTTCTGACACTATTTAGATTTTGTATCATCTTGCTTGTGATAATTCTGACACTATTGAGATTTTGTATCATCTTTTTTGTAATATTTCTGACACTATTGAGATTTTGTATCATCTTGCTTGTGATATTCTGACAATATTGAGATTTTTGTGAGATGTATATATAATACAAGGGTTGAAAAATAACTCTTTAATTTTAACATTGCACATTTGGGAGTCCTTGTGAACTTAAAATATAAGATGAGGAATTCTTGAAGTTTGAAGAAGTTCTGGCTGTTTCCTCAGAACTAAAACAAGAAACTAAAACAAGACTATCTTCAGGAGAATAGACAATTGACATTTCTCCAAAGGCAGATAAAAATGACATCACTTTGCATAAGGTCATAAGTCAATCGGGTTAAAAATAAGTTGTGCTTAGTAAGGTGTTAGTTCAGATTCGTCATAAAAACTATTTAAGCACAAAAATAGATGCGTTCTGTATCAATTTACAGCAGGCATAAACGTTTGTATACAATACCTAAAATCTGCGTTATTTCTGCGTGTAATTGTCGAAATTCATTCTAAACGGGGACCACGAATGAACTCTAACCTTTGGAGCTCTTCAGTTCGTAAAAGCAACATTGTTTTGTAATGGCGGGATAAGTGTCAAATCATCTATGGATGATATTAGGATTGTATTTTAATCCATGATATCTGCTCATAGTCTCACAGTCAAGAATTATAGCAAAGATATTGACAAACCTCAATTTTGTTTGAGGAAGAAACTATGAAATTCGCCTAATTCCATCATCATGATTCCATTGAACGTTGAAGCTGATCAATGAAGAATTCAAACCATAAAATTCCTCACATTCTGGATTTATCTAAAATGGATAGGCATACGGGCCTGTGGAAATTCATCGATGTCAAAATGGCTGATTCAAAATGGGCGAATTAAAATACTTTACAAGGAAACAGCGATATAAAATAAGAGAAGTAAATACAGTGTTAGTTCAGAGGTGAATGCTATGTCTTCTGTGTTTATCGTGGCATAAACTAGCTGTCAGTTGCAGAATCTTGTACATGATATAACTGACAGGAGAATAATGCACACCACCTCCCAAAACAAAACAAAACAACAACAAAAAACCTCTCTCATAGAGTTGTATTTTACAAAGGAGCACTCCCTTTGAACTACATTTTAAAAACGATTTACTTTGACAATATTTGAGCTTTTTTTCGTTATAGCCACACAATTTGCGGTTTCCTTTGTTTGATATCGCGTTTCTTCGTTTCTCACTAACCTTGGTTTGGAGAAGAAAAAAAAATCAGTGCATAATATAAAGAAGATAATATGAGATGAATCTTTAATAGCTAAAAGACTTATGCTATTTAAGGCATAGATCAGCTATATAATGTAACCCACCACCCCCGGAAACTCTCTTCCCTGGGAAATCAACACATTTACAAAGTAGATCCCCCAGGAAACTCTATTCCCTGAGAAATCTACCCATTTACAAAGTACATAGAAACAATATTAAGGAATAAAATGTTTGCTCACACACACACACACACACACACACACAGACACACACACAGACACACACACACACGTGTGAGTGTTTGTGTGCGCATTGTAATGTGGACATTTTTCCTCGGGAAAACGGTTTCATTGTTTGGGGGAAGGGGGGTTTTATAATAGAAAACGGGCGTTGGTTCTTTTGGCGGTTAAGGTTATAAAAACGTTCATTTTAAGGAATAAACCGCATAATATATGAAACGTAGAATTTATTTGTCTCGGTCAGATTAGTTCCAAGAGTCTAAATATCGTACCTTAATGTTGCCACGTGTGTGGAATTTTATGCGCCTTATTCCTTTCTGTGTGCATATGAGAGAGAGAGAGAGAGAGAGAGAGAGAGAGAGAGAGAGAGAGAGAGAGAGAGAGAGAGAGAGAGAGAGAGAGAGCGAGAAAGAGATAGAAAGAGAGAGAGAGAGAAGAAAAAAAACTTGAATTTTTCTCAGTTAACCTCTGAAGCACTTTGGCATGCATCAAGGACATGTAGCGCTTGCATATACATAACCCAGGTAACATTGACTTTGTATGCAAGTTACGAATGCGACGTGTAAGGTTTGTACGTGTCTTATGCGAGAATGTACGTTTGTTATGTTTACTATTTTGGTTGTACGAAAGATGGATGCAGAAGGTAAGAACTGTGATGTAGATGATGCAATATCCCGTTCTTTGCTTATGGGAAATAAAGAATTGACCCCTAACTATGATTTACTTTCATGTATATCAGTCCCTTTGCGTATATATATATATATATATATATATATATATATATATATATATATATATATATATATATATATATATATATGTTATTTGCCCCAGGGTAAAGCGTTGGTGAACATTCATACCACTTTTCCTACTTTCTACATCCATCTTTCATCTTTCGCGGTGCAAAGAACAGAAATATATGCATAATGTAACATTAAAAAAGAAAACGGGGTTTGATTGTTTCAAAATTAAAAATGAATTGCCACATGCAGATTTCACGATATATTGGGTAAGAGGTGGGAATGTACTAATTTGGCTTTGTTTGCCCTTTAGTAATTAATCTCTTTTCATGTTTGTAGCTTTTATTCTGTAACTTCGTGATCACTGTTGAAAAAGCTTTTTTTTTTTTTCTGTCTCTTTTTTTCAACTGAACATTTAGTTTCACTTTAGTTTATATATGTGCACTTTGCATCTATTTCATTGCATTTTGTCTTCATTCTTGCTTTTTATTTGCTTTTTAAATTTTTCTTTTAGTATTTAGTTTTCTTTTCGCATTTAGTGTAATGCAGACGAAAAGTTCAGTTACGTTTTATAACTCGAAATTGAAAAAGCAGTTTCCTATTATGTGTGATCTTATAAATGAAGTAGCTGAGATAAAGCAAGTTGTTCCAAGTAGTTGAAATTGAGTCAAATTCAAAATTGATTTTAGTAATGTGTTTGGTAAAGCAAATAACTATCTAATTGTTTTCTTTAAAAAGTATATTTTGTTGTTGAGAAGTTAACATATTATTATGTATATTACAACTACAATCCAAGAGAAGAAACTCTCTAAGAACTATTAAACACATTAAGTAGCTGTATGTGTATGGAAAGTTTACATTCTGTTCTGTCTACTATAACCATGGTCAAAGGGGAGTAACTCTCTAAGAAATATCAAAATTATGAAGGTCTGTATATGTGTGTATAGCAATATATATCATGTACAAGAAACAAATAAGTAGTAATTTCATCCAAAATATTGTATGTTTATTTATTTATATATGACTCGGGCATACTCATTAGATGATCTAAATTTTATATAGTGGAGTATTGTTGAACAATGTTGTATAATATCGATTTGGATGACTGTTAATTTAAGGACAAATCTTTATATGTACAATTTAGATAAATAATTGTAGGTAGTTATAAATCATATAATGAAACTATTTTCTGTAATATATATAAACAAATGATAACATATTTTAGTATGCTCTACTATAACAATTCCTTCTTATTTTCACAGAATAAAGATATCTGTGTGCATGTGTTATACAACGGAGCCTGTCTTCAGGTGCCAGAACTATGTTTAACCGGGTTCTCATGGCATGGATTTATTGAACATAGGGTGTTAAGACCTATCATGTGGGCCGCCTGGTTTGACGAACTGTTATTTTTGTCGGAAGTGGTGTTCTTTCAAGAAAGGATATACTGTATTGATTAACAGTTAAACAAGGAGAAAGTTGCAAATTGTAGTCCTCTTGTATCAGGAAACCGGAATATGAAAAATCTGTATTACTCTAATAATATGTACGTCTCTTCTGGATTTTATGTGCACTTTCCTACAACTGAAAGGAATAATGAGCGGATCTTTGGGTATTTATTAAAGATTGCATGGTTGATATATTCTCTCTATCATCTAAGAATTGCCAGGGTCTTAATAAGGACACAGAAGAAATATAATAATATTTGTTTGCAGGACATACATATTAATGAAAAACTGTGTCTTGTGTGAAAGTTGAATAGGGAAATGAGGCCATTTTATGTCCTTTTGCATCAAATTCGAGAGGCGCTTGTGTTCTATTTAATTTAATTGGTGTTGAATTGAACAGGTCCAAAACGGATTCTCAAGGTAACTATATAATTATGGATATTAGTATAGAAGAAACCAGAGTTACATTAGTCACACTATATGTCCCAAACAATAACACACCTCTCTGTATACCTCGGGCGATAATATATATATATATATATATATATATATATATATATATATATATATATATATATATATATGTATATTTGTCTGAGGTCATACACATCATGGACAACTCAGAAAGGAGTTATCAGTAATTTGTATTTTGAAACTGCTATACTTCTTCATTGTACCACTATATTACATATATCTCTAAAACTATGATCTCAGGGATCCTCAACCTTGACATAGTTTATCCTCTCTGGGGTAATAAACTTTAATTAAAAAAAATAACTAAATAAACTAATTCTTATTCAAGCGGTAACGATTCATTTCCTCAATAATTAAATAACCGAACAATGGTTGAAGGTGCTGAAGATATTTTAATGAGACAAACTCACTGTAGTTTTGTCCATAGCAAATATGGTTAAAGGTCTTGCTGTTCCTCCACCATCACCTATTCACCTATTACTACCCCTCCTACGGCACCTACACCAGGTGAATCCATTTTTTTCCCACACGTACAAATTAAAAAATAAAATAAAAATAATAATAATAAAAATACGATATAAAAGCTTTAAATATCTAGCCGGTATTTGTTGGGTTCAGCCAAAAGAGCAGCAACAGCTTTCCATGGAATTATTAGCAATGTGATAAACTGGTTGCTCAAGACTGCTGGTCAGATTCTTTCTTTCCTCGCTGAAGATGTTTTTTTTAGTTGTTTTGGCATTAACTGGTTTGTTATTGATAGTTTTATCAAAGGTGTAAAACAAAGCATCTGCTAGAATTTGAAAAATGAGGCATCGCTGTATGCGATGATGTTGCAAGGCAACACCCCTTGTACGGAAGATGCAACGAAGTTTTCCTTTGGGAGAACGCCGTAGGTGTATTATAGGTTCTTAAACTATATAAAAGAAAGAAATCACAGGAGTTCCCACAAACATAAGTACCAAAATGAATGATCGCTTACTTATTTCGTGGTCGATGTTGTAATTTTGGCGTTTCTAAATTGTTATTTGTCTTTTTCACGTTTGAGAATCCGATATAATTAACAGACCTGTCCGTAGGACTGTACTCATCATACTTCTTCTTTTTAGCCACATTGCTTTTCATTTCCTCTACAATTTCTTATCGCACTATCACAGACTGTTTACCACCCTTTGTGATACCACTTGTTCCTGCCACAGTATTGATTGTAATATTTACCTCCAGTTGAAAGAGTCAGTATTAGACTTATGATTTGAACATGTGCACTTTAAATGTAGATTACGTATAATCTGACCGTTTTATTCAACCTTGACATACCTTCGTCTGTCAGGCAATACATGCTATTTCAGTATTGATTGTAGGGTTTAACTCTAGTTGAAACGAGTCACTGGAGTTTGTAAATTGTTATTGCAGCCATCAACGTTTTAACAGCGTCTGCTATTGTTAAAACAGAATGGGTATCCGATGATCTGTTTGGGGGCTGTGCACTTAATATGCAGATTACGTATGATCTGACGGTTTTTATTAACCTTAAAATACCTTCGTCTGATCAGGCCATTAATATCGTGCAAAAATAAAAGGACGTCCAACCTGCAGATTCATCTTTGTCGATCATATAAATCATTCCATCTGCTGATAATGTTCTCGAATATTCACAAGTACCAACCGCATAGTAGTATTTACGTATGTCGGCAGGTAACACAACAACAGGTATATCATTTTATGATTTCTGACCCAGTTTTGATGGAGCATTGTTTTGTCATGCTGTGGTTAAAGTCATAAATTACTGCTGATCACATTATTTTTTTTCATATCAATACCATTGTTATTTGATTTGAATGCATCGTCAGTAGATAAACTTTCGACCGTTCTGAAATACTTTTAAGTTTTGATATAAATGCAATCTGAAGCTGGTTAGAAAAGACTGTGTCAAATGTTTCTGAGCCACTTGAAAAATTAACATTAATTTGATTCTAGGATGTTTAGAAAACAAGGTTTCTAGACCTGTGGGGGAGACTTTTGGGATAACTTTAAAATTTAAAATTACAGAACCCCTTAATAGTTATATACACTAGATTTTATTCTTAGTGTGCGTTAGGAGCTTTATTGTAGAATGTAGCCTATTACCTCACCCATTTAATCAGTTGTACAACTCGCATACGAGGATGGACTAGATTAATCAGCATTGTCCGACTACTGTGCAGGCCTCTGTTTCTGCTTACATTTGATGCCCACCTAAGCAGCCATTTCCAATGAAAAGAGTTGTTGAACTTTGAAATTTGGATTTGATTTTACATTTAAAGCAACAATAGCGACATTTGCGTACAACATAATTAATCCACGTATGAGTTTACATTTATAGCGACAATAACGACAGTTGCAACTTAACATTAGTAAGTACAACATAATTATACCACTTATCGTTTATATCTAATCTAAATAACACCTTATATAATCTAATCCTTGTATTTTGAATAGTATTGTCTGCATGTAATGTCGTTACAGGGCCAAAACAAAGCGGCCATTTTCAGATTAAAAAAAAAAAAAAAACCATGGGAGTTTATGTTTGTCAGAAATTAGTTAATATAAACAGAGTTGGCTGTGTATTGAATGACTGTTGTTGTGGGCATATACATGATTAGCGTGTGTATGAACAAATTGAATCTTGCGATAGGCCAGCTTGTTCTATCCGTGACATTGATGCCAGATATATCGTGACTTAATTTTAAAATAAAAAAAATAAATAAAAAAAAAATGAAAAAAAAATAGCACCACAATGATTTTTTATTTCACTCAAGGAAAGGTTTTGGTGGATTTCTTAGGACACATGATTTTCGTAACAATCACTGAGTGTCAGTCTGATGTGTAATCTGATTGAAAACCATATCTCCAGACGATATAACTAAGATTATATGTACATCGATCTCATGTTCTTGTGACCTTTGGAACTTTTGGTCCACTCATATTTAGCAGCCTATCAGTTAAAATGTTGCATTTCGTGTTACGAAGAGTGATCGTTAGTATTGATATTTCTAAATGACATTTTACACTTTCAGAAATTTGAAAGTTTTGATTCGATTGGTGAATACAAAATTATCTAAATATGACCTCGTAACGTTGTCCATCATATCTACATAAGTAGATCTTGATTTTAATCAGATTGCTCAGAGTATGTGTTACTTCAGTGTCTCCTAAGAATGTGTATAAAGCAGGTATACTCAATGTATGTACTTTAATAACATCTTTCTCCTTGATATAACTCGAGTCTACCTAATATATTTTTTCCCGATTCAATCTCTTAAGTATACCCTATTTCTTCTTAAGGTAGCTCATACTTTATCATGGAATACAATAATGATTGCTATTTGTCTAATTAATACAACTTATGTACATGCGCTTCTTTATTTCCACATAAAATGTTGCTGATTTTGAAGCTTTTGGAGATGGGATCAATTAATTCCTTAAGTGGGGTTTGAGGGTGAGTAATTCCAAATTTCTTAGGCAGGAAATGCGGTTGTGGCAGAACTTACGGGTAGTCCTAAGACACCCATATCAGATACCTCTAGATTATTAATTATTCTGATGTATGCAATATCTGAACGTTTCGACTATATACAATGAATGATTAGCAAGATATATGGATATCCAAATATCTCTCCACCCACCCCACCCCACCCCACCTCTAGGCGTGGTAGGAAGCAGAAGTAATGCAATAAACTGGACTGTCAACAATATCAGGTGCTGACGAATCGAGTATACCCTGATTATTGCCACATTTTCTCAGGTCTCAATGGACAGTTTTTGTTTGGTGAATAAGACAGATTGTAGAAATTGGGAATATTTCTACATTAAAGATACAAATAGAAAGTAACCACTGAGTTTTGCATACAGCATGCTTGTCAGATTTAATTACGATAATCAGGTTTATTCCTTGTACAACTAATAGCTTTTGCACTGAACCAACTATACGTCCAACCATTCTTTTATAGTGTTAATTTCCGACAATCAAGCGCTATTTTGAATTTTTCCTCTGACAAGCTGGCTCAAGAAACAATATGGGCTCTATGCATTATTAAAGTTCACTGTCATTATAACAAATTGGATTGCTTCTCATTATCCTTAACCATCTCGTTTTTGATATATTTATATCTGCATCTGACATACAAAAACACGTGAACCAAGTTGGCCGTTCATTTGAAGCCCATGTTACACATTGGATCTCCTGTGCTAGTCTAACTGTCTAAGGTAGTCACCAAACAAACCATTCCATTTTCAAGCCTAACTCAAAGTAAATGTCAACCAAATTGCAGATTTAGTTTTCGTGTGAATTTATGAATACAAGGCTCATGCTTATTAGACTCATGTCCTCTACCTTAAAAATTAGGGGGGAAGGGGTGTGTGTCAAAATAGGAAACTATCCAGTGAGACACCATTGGTCCGAGATCCCGGGTTCCTGAAGCACCATATCTAGGGCCTAACACGTGAATAAACATCGCATATGATCCTAGGGTGAAAGGCACATCCGTCATTTCTGCTTGATCACATTTGTAACTGTGCAAAAGAACGTAATTAACAGATTAACCCATAATATAGTCATCGACTACTTTGCATTGGTTGATTTGCAAGGTGTGACGTGATAAAGCCTGATTTATTGGATTATCACTGACCATCATTATTTTGTCACAAAGACAAGGGTAGCTTCCAAGGTGTTCCAAATAGGGCAATATTATTTTTTAATTAGTTCGAACAGGTTTTGTGTTATGGAATTATGCACATAGAAACTGCTGAGTAAGAAGCTTGTTTGGGAATATATACATAAATAAACAAACACTAATAAACTTTATATTTTTTTCTTTAAAATGTTATCTCAGCTTTTCAGAACTATTTTGAAACGATTTTTACCTGATAGTGGTGTAACGGTCATTTGAAAAAAAACAACCCACCAACCACCTCTCACCCCCGCAAAAATTAAATAAAACTTTATGCAATGAATTTGAATCACTAAAATCTTTTATATTCTAAACACTGGGACAGCATTTTGATGCCGACCATGCAGAAATATTTATTTATGTCAGCCACAGTAAAGACTATTTATATTTTAAATCAGTATACAATACAAATGAAAGTTATTTGTTTTGCTTCGCTTTTAGTGCGCACTTCTCCATACTACTCTCTCACCTTTTCCCTTCTTTATCTGGAGGAAAAAGGTAATTCTTCCATTTTTTTCTGACCCAAGTGTGAGCCCTGGAATTAGATTGCTGCTACTCAGCTGTATAAAATGTTGCATGTTTATGGCACTTACATATGCAGTAGCATGGCTTTGGCTGACATTTTCTTCTGTTCCTCAGTAAATATTGGGTCCATAGTCATCAAACATGTTCTCCATAATGATGCCTCAAGTCATACAATTATGTATTACATCTTCCCTAGCCAATAAACTCATCCTGACGTGTGATTTCAATTAGGTTTTCTCACTGAGGTGTAAAAATTCTAAAATGTACCGCAATACTCTTTTCGTTGTATATACTGGGATTTTTGTGCGCCTGTGGGACAAGAGAGAGGTTATTTTCATGTACCAAATTAAAAAGAAAAAATAAGAAAAGCGCCAATTGCAAGGTCTGGGTATAACATGTACACTGTAATGGACATACTGTACATACCTGATATGAATACATGCTATACATAAATTAACATAATCCCACGTTTTATTTCATAACCACATCTGTGCGTAATATATAATATCTACAGAGCATATAAAAAAGACTAAACAAATATCTGGTACCTACTGGCTTCTAACCCATGAAATACATTGAAATATACAATATATTGTACCAGTATATATTTTAATCTAGATGAACTATAAACAGTTAGCATGATTGTTTACAAAGAGAAAATCCACACCACCTCCTTTCTCTCTCAGGAGAGGTAACCAAAATGATTTTTTTAGTCATGGGACAGGTGCTTTGAACCAATTTCACGCACCATCTTTTGTCTGCTAGTTTTGCTTACATTCTTCTGAAGTATTCGATGCCAGCATATAAAATGTGTACTGTTTATTGGATGGTGTCAAAGGAGTTTATTATGGTACTAAGATCATATTGCACCCATCAGAAGCGGTGTTTGGTAATAGAGTTTAACGGCACGTCAGCACAATAATGGCTGTAAGCTACCGATTGAAAGCAAAGTTCTACAAACGTTAATATAAAACAGTTGCAAGAAAACTCTTAGAAGATAAAGCCTTCCAAATAAACACCAACATTTGCAAGAAAACTCTTAGAAGATAAAGCCTTCCAAATAAACACCAACATTTGCAAGAAAACTCTTAGAAGATAAAGCCTTCCAAATAAACACCAACATTTGCAAGAAAACTCTTAGAAGATAAAGCCTTCCAAATAAACACCAACATTTGCAAGAAAACTTTTAGAAGATAAAGCCTTCCAAATAAACACCAACATAAAGTATTAATTGATAAAGGTAAAAAATATAAAATCCTTAAGACACCCTTAAACATGGAAAGTGAGAGGGGGGGGGGGGGAAGAAGCAAGAAGACGTAGGTCAAAGACAACTTGGTTTTATATCATATGATGCATATCATTATGAAGAAAAGAGATCACTTCAGATGATACACAGGCAGAGTCGATTGTAAGTGGAATTGATATTTATTTTTTAAAATGTCTGAGAAATAGAAGGGGAAGTAACTAATAAGCAATTTATCGGTCTTTTGCTCTATTGCAACACAGTCAGAGCTTGTGGTAAGAAACCAATAGAACATTATCGACTATAGGTATAACGGTAGCAATTGTGCAAGTCCAGGGGTGGAGCTTAAGGTGTAGGGAACAATGTACTGAGAAATAAACAACCCAACAAGCTGCGATTGGTGCATTATATAAGAGTTGCAGGTTCTGTCAGGCTTAAAATAAAGTTGAGTCTCTTGGCAACATGTGAGATTATGTTAATTCATGTCCAGATCATGTTTTATATTTTTATGATTTTGTTTTAAAAATGTTATACACATTGAAAATGTATATGTTGTGATTGGATAACTCATATCCGTTTCTAGTTCCAGCAGAGTTATCTTTCTTAAGTGCAATGGATTACATGGTTCTGTTCTTGTCAAATTGACAATCTAACACTGCTCGCTTTGACAGTGTTTGACACGCAGCCTATAGAAGGATGGAAAGTATATTTGTTTCACCAAACGTTAATATTAAGGTCTATGGAAAAAGAATTGGTAACGCGGTACCTATAGGGAACAACAGCCTCACAGTGTATCCGTAGAAGCGCGTGCACATGGGCGCCATTTATAAACTGTACTAGTTTGATTTAATAAAACAAATGTACATTGAACTTTTTTAGTTAAATATTGACAGGTTTTTAACAATACAATGTATGACATCTGCAGAAAATAACACAGGCTGGCTTTGGAGGGGGGCTTTTGATAATTGTTGCTTACGCAGACAGACAATTGCGTAGCCTCATGGTTTAATATCAGTAGAATCAGTTCAGAGATTGTCATTCATGCGACACAATTTTTTTTATTTAAACACAATGTACTACGTGTGGAGGAGTTGGGCAACATATTAGACATTCACATATGCGTCATAAGAAATCATATATAAATAATAACCATCTATTTATAGATAGGTATGCCATAAACCAGGACAGAGAACATTATAGGGCTCAAGGAAGGCGCATCGGTTGTTGTAGACCACTTGGTACTGTATAGGAAAATCTGGCTTAAGTAATTTTAGGTAATTTATTATAGATATGCTCTTCCTTCCCACTTTTCTTTTTAATGTTAAGCAACAGTTACCCTATTTGTATCCTTTCCTCCCTATAAATTTTCCATCCAGTTCATTAGGATAAATTCTTTTGCACTACCTTTTGGTCCGATCGCTCGAATCCAGAATAGCATTGGAACATATTTCCATGTTTACGGAAGAATGTATTCCACATACCAGCATTCTAGAGAACATGAACTATCTCATATGAGGAAGCCTCCTCGTCTCTGACAACAACATTAAATCAATCTCAATATCTCTACTACATACAGAAGCCTCAGTTTTAGGCAATAAAAATACCACACCTTATGTATTTCATTAAATTATCTACCTTACACCATACATGACATTTCAAGAAACAAAACTAACATTTAACTTGTTTATGAAAATAATAAGATTTATTGTAAAATATTATATTAGTCCCCAATCGTGACGCTTATGTAAGTACAGCTTATTTAATACTTTCTCACAGCAAAGTTTGTATGGTTTAAAAAGAAAAAAGTTTTTTTTTTGTCTGATTTTTTTTCTTTTGCCTTTTTGTGCCTAACGTAAGCTAATTAGTTTTAATTTCATATATAGGGCCAATATATAATACATGCATCAATATGATTTAAATTATTTGTGAATACAAGCTGTTTGACCTGAAGTTTTGGTGCTTGTAAGGGACGTAGTAGTACTGGGGCTTTGAGATTGTAATTGGACCGATAAAGCACTGCCTCCACGTATTTGTTTAATGTAAGGCGATGAAACGTTCTCTTTTCAATTTTCTCTTCTTTACTGTTGTCTCTTTTGATTCTTTTATTATAAGCTACACGTCCCTTTTAGATACACGCTTTCTCTCTGTTTTTAAATCGCTTTGACTTGCTATACATACTGTTATTCCTTGGCATTTTTCTGGATTTTACAATTGCACATATTGCGTAGTCACATTAATTTAAAGAGCGAAGTTAAGTTAAATTTGTAAACAGTAGAGTAAGTTGGCGTCCTGTTCCCATGCTGTTCCCATGCTGATTAGTCTTGTTACTGTAGCAATTGGTAGACGGTTTTATTCAAAATTTTAATATATTCTGTCGCTGATCACACGAACATGAGATTCAAATTGCAGGAAGAGTAACCCTCACAAAACGCTATATCTGAATACGTCTGCATTTCTACAATCTACTTCTAAACGCGTGTGTGTGTGTGTGTGTGTGTGTGTGTGTGTGTGTGTCTATGTGAGAGATATAATTTGCTTTTTCTGTCTAGATATGCATCAATGCGTCATTCTTTCAGGTCCAGATTGAAACTTGCATTTGAAATATATAATTATAGCAGGTATAAACCGAGGTAGCGTTTAGACACATTTGTTTCACACTACAAAGTTATTACTGCAGCGCCCGGAAGCGTCACGAACACCAGAAAGTAGCATAAAGTGACACGTATAAATGTTTATGACATCTTACTGCCCCTGTTCTCGCTGGTAAATATACTGTTCAGGAAATCGCATTAAAGCGCTCTCTTCCAATCCTAAAGCTTCAAGAACGTCTTCAATAGGAGTGACAACAGTTTCAAAGGTATTAGCCAGGGAGCCAATTGCTATACCAATAGAACGAAGTCTCTGGCGCTCATCCATATGAAATACACCAGACCCCGAGTCGCCCTGAATGACGAACACATTGTTTTCTCTGGACCTGACTAAATATTGCCCTCTCATGAAGTAGCTCCTTGTTTCCTCCTGGATTGGCGGGAAAATATATCCGTGTTCATGTAATAATTCAGCTGTTCCGATTTTAATTACAACTCGACCGGGATCAAATAAGTTTGATGATGTTACACCAATTATAATAATCTTTCCAGGGTTTGATAAGTCTTGGTATAAAGTTTCTTTACGCGTGATCTCTCCATGTTCAAAGCGTAGAGATTGACCAGTTGTTAGACCTGAAAATATAATTGAATTAAATTTATATCGTATTGTGAAAGTCAGAATGATCAAGCAAAGACAGCAGACTTTAGAGTAACTCCATGTATCATGTTGGAGTTGAAATTGAACGTTATATCAGAGCTGAATAAATATATAACTTCTTTCCAATTGTGTTAAATGAGATATATATATATATATATATATATATATATATATATATATATATATATATATATATATATAAAAGCAGAGAGTAGGTCGTTAACTACTTTCGTTAACTACTTTCAGTAAGTACAACATAATGTATGTCAATTATCTCTTATATGTTATCTAATCAACATCGTATACAATCAACTCGTCGTATTTTGAATAGCATTGCCTACAGCTTATGTAGCTACAGGGCCAAATTAAAGCGGCCATTTTCAGATTGAACCAAAAGCCATGGGAAATCATGTTGTCATAAACTAGTTAATATAAACATAGATGACTGTTTATTTATTAACTTTCTTTGTGGGCCTGCAAAAGATTAGTGTTTGTCTGAACAGGGTCTGCTTGTTCTGTAAGGGATTATGAGACCAGAGATGTCGTGACTTGATAAAAAAAAAAAACAAATATAGCACCACATTGATTTTTTTTCTCACCAAAGACAATGGCTTTGGTGGTTTTCTTAGGATACATGATTTTCATAACAATCACTGAGTGTCAGCCTGAAGTGTACTCTGATTGAAATCCATATCTCCAGGTGGCGCATCTAATATCTGACATACAGTGATAAAAGTCCATGTTCTTGTGACCTTTTCAACTTCCGGTCTACTCATATCTAGTAGCCTTTATAATAAAGCGTTGCGTTTCTTGTTACGAAGAGTTTTCATTACTATGGATCAGTTTTAATGACGGTTAACACTTTAAAAAATTTGAAAATTGAGATTTGATTGGTGAATTACAAAGTAAACCGAATATGACCTCGTATCAGTATCCTTCATATTTACATATGATAAGTAGATCTTGATTTTAATCAGATTGCTATTTCGTTGGCAAGGAATGTGATTGTGGCGGAACTTAAAGATAATTCCAAGACATCCATATCACATACCTCTAAATTATTAATTAGGCTGATTTATGCAATATCTGAAAATGAAATGTCGACTCGATGCAGCTAACTGTTAGCAAGATATGTACATAATATCCCGCCCCCACATGTGGTGGGAAGAAAAAATAACTCAATACACCTAATTCTCAACTATATCAGGTGCTGACAAATCGAGTATACCCCGCTTACTCCCTGCCACAGTTTCTCAGGTTTCACTGGACAGTTCTTTGGTGAAGTTTTATCGAAATAAGATGGACTGTAAAAAATATAATGAGAATAATTCTGCATCAAAGATACAAATAAAAAGTAACCAATGATTTTTGCGGAAAGCATACTTGTCGGATTTTAATTAAGGTATTCAGGTTAATTCCTTGTACACCTGATATACTACTTTTACGCTGAAACAACACTATGTCCAGCCCTTCTTTTATATTTTTAATGATCTTATTTCAGTTTTCTCATTGAGGTCTAAAAATTCTAAAATCTACCACAATAAACTTGTATTTTTATATCCTGGGATATTCGTGCGCCTGCGGGACCAGAGAGAAGTTATTTTCATGTACCAAATTAGAAACAAAAGAAAGAAAATAAAAAAGTGCAAATTGCGAGGTCTTGGCATTTAATGTACACTGTAATGGATATACATTCCATCAATAAATTACCGTAATCCCACTTTTTCTTTAATAACCACATGGATAATTACCGCTTTACATCTATGCATGTTAGGTACTATCTATAGAGCATATAAAAAAGACTCAACATGTCCCTGGTACCTACTGGCTCCTAATCCACGAAATTCATTGAAGTATATAATGTATACTACCAGTATATATTATAATGTACATAAACTATACACGGTTATCATGAATTTTTTAAAAAGAGAAAAAAATAAAAATAAAAAATCCCTCTCTCTCTCAGGAGGGATAACCAAAATGAATTATTTAGCCAAGGGACGGGTGCTTTGACAAAATTTCACGCGCCATCTTTTGTCAGCAAATTCTTCTTACATTCTTCTGAGGTTAAACATCCTGCTGTATGCGGTGTCAGCATATAAAATTGTGTACTGTTAATGGATAGTGTCAAAGGAGTTTCTTAAGCAAATAAGATCATTCTGCACGCATCAGTACTCCTTTCAACACCGCAATGTAGCGGCAAATTCCACATTTTCAAGAAAGTATGCGCTCCGACCTCGCAAAATAAACATCATGATCCGAGGGCAAGGTATGTATGTATCTAGGTAGTATTGATTAACGGCACGTCAACACAACAATGGCTATAATCTGTCAATTGAAAGTAAAGTTTTACAAATGTAAAAATAAAAAGTTTGCAAATATATATATATATATATATATATATATATATATATATATATATATATAGTTTCTCATAATTGCACATTTTACTGGTAATTCACCATCAGTCGTGCTAGTGGAAAGTGTCACACAAGTTTGCACACATATTTTATCTATTTGAGATCAACAAATCAAAGATAATCGAACAATTTTCTTATTTTGACAGTGTCTTGTTGTCCGACAGTTTCTAGCAGTTGCCCACCCATGAATAGAAACTTATCCATATTATATGTTTATCTGAGCTTAAATAATTAAAGTTCACAGTGTCGTTTACTCCGACACTGTTAATCATGTGTCAAAGCTGTCATGGAGCTGTTATCTTTCCATGTATAATTTTGTTTAGCCAATACCTTACAAGCCAATGTAATATCCAACGACAATTGTGAATGGTTTGATTGTTTAAATGCCATCTTCCTTTAGGTAATGTTAGACAACATAAGGAACTGTCACGTGCTTTACAGTGAGTGCCCATTTTTCAACAGACCAATGTAATAGCATAATACATGTACTAGATCATAGGCACTGAGTGTGTCAAGCCGAAGATAAAAGAAACCTCTACTATCTGTTGGTGTGCTGACAAAGGAGAAATATTTGCGATTCTTGTTTCTTTAATGGTTCTCCCTAAGGAGCTGGTAGTATGGAGGGTGATTATTTAATCAGACAATGATTAACAGACACATGTGAATTAGAGTGGACTCTTACCAACAACAATCACCCAACACGAACTCAAGTACGGAACTATCCTGAGATAATTTTGGCACCCTGCAACAGGTACCCCGAGGATAATTCAATGATCAAATGTTTGTTGCTGGAAAATATACAAAGTTCCATTATTATTCTTAACACGATCTTTTTTTAATATAACATTTGTTGGTAATGCCCTACCGGGCTTTCATATTGGGAAAATTGGTTCACCTGCATTCATTTTTAGCTGACCCAGGCTCACTGGCAATGTATTTTTCAATCACTGATTTATCTATAGTACTATAGGATGTAAAAGAAGGGGATGAAATATATACACACTCTCTCACACACAAGCAAAATCGGCATCGTCAGCAATGCAGCCCTCAACAGAGCTATCGATCAAAATCCTCTCGAGTTCCAACATTTCAACGTGTCCAAGATATAAGTCACTATAGATGGCCAGACGTTGTATACTAAACCTTTTGAACCTAACTTTGCCCAGAACAATTACTTGAGATCATACATTACTCTGTATTAAGCCACAGGACAGCTTGGAACCAACAGTAGCTACGGCATTTCGTAAGAATTGTATGCAGGAGGATATTCTTTGTGGGGTTTTGATTTCACTCCAGACCAAGACAGCGACGAAGGACATTTCCACCCTGTAAAATCAGGCCAACTTCGTGTGGAATTTCAGTTTACACTAGCTCAAGCGAACACAGTGAACGTCATCTTGTATGCATTATTTGACAATACTCTGGATATTAACAGTTTAAGAGAAGTGATCCTAGAATATTTAAAAAAAAAAAAATTTTTTTAACACAAACCTTTGGAGATAGGCGAAGAGGATGTTTTCTATCCAGAGCAGCAATAACAGTAATAGACAGATATTTTTAAGAAAAAATCAAGTGTGAACTGATTACTTATCATTACCTGTGAAGAAAAGCAAAGAAAAATTATTACCTGGGAACTTCATTAAATAAAGCCGTATACCTGGGCACTGCATTACATTATCACTCAAAGCTCACACACAGCGTATTGGAATTCAGTGGTGTGTGCTAATTATGAAATTCCACATCGAAAACATAACGACGTTCAAGCCTATGTCATCAACAGCTTCGACATTCATCGACAAGAATCCCATTGGGTAGCCGTCTACTTTCCTAACGACAACAGGTGTGGAATATTTTGATTCTTATGGATTACCTCTCCTGGAAGATGACATTAACTTTATGAGACGAAATGCTGTATCTACTCAATTCAATAATGTGAGATTACAAAGATCAGATTCCATTGTGTGTAGGCAATATTTTATGAATTTTCTTCATCAACGCAGTCTTGGATTTCCTTTAGAACATTTAGTGACTTGTTTTGACCGTGAGTACTCTAGAAACGATGATAAAATAAACAGTTTTTTTGCAAACATTACGGCTATAGATTTTCTTTAGCACAGAAAACGTAGTACCCATAAATGGCAAAATGACATTGTATTAGATATTTGAAAGTCTAGTCTGACTCCACAACGTTGTCAACCTTGTACATACGATCATGTTTAATGTTTTTGAAATTTTAAATGAAGAGGAATAGACCAGCCTGTATCTTCCGTCTTCATTAGTTTTGTTGATATTTCATTAAGCGAAACTGATTAAACAATGTTGATTTAGGGGAAAACAAAATAGCGTTGCCTTGTTTTATAGAAACAAAAATATTATTTTGGATATGGTCTTTCACATTCTCTCTGTCGATCTTTCAGTTTTTTGTAAGAGGGATGTTTTCCTTCACGTAAGCTCCTCCGTTGAGTTTCGTTGGTTAGTAAGTGTGGCGTGTTGGTCACTAAAAACAGCGTGAAAAGTTTTATTCGGTACACATCTTTTACAATTTGTAAACAAAAAATTAAAAATTGTAAACTTTTGTTTTACAATTTGTAAAATATTTTTTTGCAAGTTTTAATTTGTCCGCAGATTTTTTGTCTTAGTTAAATTTCGTATAATTTGTTTACATTTTTTTCTTTCTACAGTTTTTACATTTTGGGGGTAATTTCTTTTTGATTTCCGCTAAATTCCGTAATAATTTAGAAATTAAGTATTACTTTTAGTCTCGACCATATTTTAAAATTTTTCCGTGTCCGGTAAAGTCTAGTACAGTTTCGGAACTTTAATACCACTTTTAGTGTTTACATTTTTTCCGGATTTTTTCAGTTTCCGCTAATCTCCGGTATCGTTTCGGAATTGTAGTACTACTTTTAGTCACATTGATTTTAGTGTTATTATGAGTTTGTTCCCTTGATTGGAGCTATTTGAAACATCAGTACAGGATATGCAAGTTTACTGACACCTTCAACATGACCTGAAGTATAGGTAATGTTTATATATAAATCTCCGATAGATGCATATAGCCACTAGGCAACAGATCACTACACTCGGCCTGTTGATGGTATAATTTGGGATGTTGGATGGTAGATGATTTGGTGTTGGTCATTGGACACAGCCTGTTGATAGTATAATGTGGGGTGTTTGATAGTAGATGAGTAAGTGTTGGTTATTACACAAGGCGTGTTGGATGGTATATGTGAGGTAGTGGTCACTAGACACGGCATGGTGATTGTATTATGTGGTGTGTTGGATAGTAGATGGATTGGTGTTGGTCACTGCACACGCCATTTTAGATGTGAGGTTATTGGTCACTACACACGGCATGTTGATGGTATAGTGTGGGGTGATGGATAGTAGATAACTAAGTATTGGTCGCAACACACGGCACGTTGCATAGTATATGTGGGGTATTGGTTACTACACACGGTGTGTTGGATATTATATGTGGGATATTGGTCACTACACTCTCCGTGTTCATGTTATAGTGTATGGTGATGGATAGCATATGACTAAATATTGATCACTACACACGGCATGTTTAATAGTATATATGGGGTATTGGTCACAACACACGCCATATTGATGATATAGTGTTGGGTGGTTGATAGTAGATGACTAAGTTTTGGTCATTTAAAAGACAAAATGCATAGTGGGGTATTGGTCACTACACATGACATGTTCATGGTATAATGTAAGTGTTGGATAGTAGATGACTGGGTGTTGGTCACTACACCTGCTATGTTGGATAATATATGCGCGGTTATTGGTGACTACACATGGAATGTTTATGGCATAATATGGAGTGTTGATATAGTAGATGCCTAAATATTCGTCACTACACACGCGTATTGGATAGTATATGTGGGGTATTGGTTGCTATACACGGCGTGTTGCACAGTATAAGTGGGGTATTGTCACTACACATAGCGTGTATATTGTATAATATGGAGTGTTGGATAGTAGATGACTGAGTTGGTCACTAGATCTGGGTGTGTGTTGGATTGTAACACAAATATGTTAACATTACATTTCCCGTACGTCCCCAGAAATCTTTCAACATGGAAACGGCCTATAACTAAACATTTTAACATAGGATTTCCTGTATGTCCCATATTGCCTCCCACATGTTAAACCTATGGACAATTTTAACATAGGATTTCCCCTTGTCGCCAGAGTGGCTCCCGCATATTAACCTATGTAAAATTTTAACATAGGATTTCCCCTTGTCCCAAGAATGGCTAACGCATGTTAACCTACGGCGCAATGTTAATTCCCGTTTGTTCTCAGGGAGGCTCGCACAGCTACTCTAGCCTGTCAACCAATCAGCCACTTAACCAGATTTCCATTAAGATTTCCATTAAGCCTAGTATTCAACGTGCAACAAAGTGTACATGGTACTCACCCTTTATTGGGTGCTAACAATTCTTAATGACCTAACCATCGGAATGATACATGAAAAGGTAACAGCTGCATTTATACTCACATTACTGCGTGTTACTCGATATGCCGTGATAGGCCTGTATGGCTTTTGAGTGCCTTCACTTTTAGGTTCAACGTACATGTTAAAATTATTTTTCTGTGGGTAAAATACATTAGGTTTATTCAAACCTTGACAATGTTCTTGTGTTATAATTCTTAGCCTCAGTTCTTGTTTATAAATGATTGAATTAAGATACGTAAATTTGGCGCATCGGACTTCTCTTCTATAGAAGAGTCTGTTCTTTCATGTTATTGTTATAAGCAAGCTGGGACAAAAATGGTTTAAGCACGCCATACATAAGGATAAAATATTTTTCCCATATCAAGTAGGGGTTATCTCTTGCTGGGTAATATCACCCTTCAGGTGGATATAACTTATCAATAGTGAAATCATTAGAATGACCAGATTCGTGTTTTGTTAGTCCTGGAAAATATACTGCTCTCTCTCTCTCTCTCTCTCTCTCTCTCTCTCTCTCTCTCTCTCTCTCTCTCACACACACACACACACACACACACACACACACACACATACACACACGCACGCACACGCACGCATGCACACTTTAGAAACATTGCACTCGTCTATGTGTGTATGTTTATATATGATTAGGCTAATAGCATGTCTGTTTATTAAAAACGTTATTATTAAACTGTAAAAGCTGCATTCACATAACATAAACAAGATTTGTTGTCACATCCGTCCATTCATACTTATGTTTTGCAAACCACGAGACAGTCAGGTACCTGACAGACAGACGGACCGATAGACAGACTATCTCAATCATACACACTTCTACTGACCTCACTGGTAAAAGTATTAACTACACATGAAACTATACTGAGTGCCGGGTATGACTGGAGATTTAAGATATTTGAGTGAGATAAATTATCATATTTCGTTTGCCAGACAAGACTGCCACAGGTTTCTATTTTCGCAAGCTACATGCTATTCATGTAAGTATATTCACAGCCTTCTCAGTACGGTGACTAGAATGTGCAAGAATAATAAATGGGGTGCTGGGGGGAGGAGGGGGGAGGGTAGGGGATTGCGAATTAGTTTTGTATTTAATTTTAAAGTCTGAATCAAAACTATGATAACATATTTCAACAAATTGAAGAGTTAAAGAAGTGCATCAATAGTGATGACAAGATCTATCTTGACGAGCAAAAAGTGGAAACTTTGGAAAATGCTGCTCGCATGGTTGATGATTATTCCTTGACACACAAAATGTCATTTATCAGTAACTCTTCCTCTCAGCAGTTTTTTTGGGAAAAGAACCATCTCAGTCTCAAACGAGTATTTCCAAATTTCAAAACAGTACAACTTTTAGGAATAAAACATCTGATAAGACGGATCAGAAATTCTTATCTCTTCCTACGTGCACTTATTGTAAGCAGAAAGGGCACTATTGTTTCCGGTTGAAAAATAATCAACATAAGAAAGACAAATGCTATTATTTTAAAGAGGTCAATGTCACGGTCTTGCATTGAAAGCAATATATTTGTTGAGTCAAACAAACCCCAGTATGATTATATTTTGGAGACTTATGAACCATTTATGTCAGAAGGTTCTATATAACTTATTGGTGATTCTGCCAAGCCTATCCATACTAAAATATTCAGAGACACAGGAGCTTCTCATAGTCTTTTATTATCAGGTATTTTGCCTCTATCTGAGAAGTCTTCTTCTAGCGAAAGTGTTCTTATTGAGGGAGTAGAGTGCGGCTTTGTTAATGTTCCTCTCCACTGTGTCAATTTGGCATCAGACTTAGTTTCCGTACCCGTGACTGTTGTGGCAGTGAATTCTTTACCTGTGAAAGGTATTCATTTATTAATAGGCAATGACCTAGCAGGAGATAAGGCCGTTGTTAATCCACTTGTAATTGACAAGCCCTGTTTGGATCACAATGTTGATCCTATTGAGATTGAAATCCCTGATTTGTATCCTGCTTGTGCAGTTACAAGAGCTATGTCAAAAAGAGCCCTTGAGAATGATGTTGATTAGGAAATTATTCATTTAGCTGACACATGTATTGGTCAGTCTTTCGATGAGGTCACTTTTTCTCCTGATATTAATCAATCAAAAGTTGTTGATCACAGTGATCCTCCATTTAAAACTCATTCTCTTTATTTTAATCATAGTGACACAAGACAATCACTAGCTGTCTTACAGGAACAAGATCATAAGATCTCCTGTGTGTTTCAGAGGGCTATTAGTAAAACTGAAGCCACATAAGTTCCAGTGTGTTACTTTGTTAAAGATGAAGTCCTTGTCAGAACACGGAGACCACCTGAGGTACCCACTGGTGACGAGTGGTCAGTGAGCTATAAAATTGTCGTTCCGAAGCTATATCGGCAGGAAATTCTTAGTCTAGCCCATGAAACTACCTTGGCAGTTCAAATATGATTCAAAATTCATATCACAAGATCTTGAATCGTTTTTATTGGCCGAAACTAAAAAGTGATGTTGCTCGATACTGCAAATCTTGTCACAGTTGTCAAATGGTACGAAAACCCAATCAGAAGATACCTAAGGCTCATCTGCAACCCCATTCCAGCATTTGACGAACCTTTTCCTGCGACCAAATCAGGCAACCAATACGTGTTGACCAAACTGTGTACGTCCACAAGGTTTTCAGAGGCAATTCCTCTGAGAAATATTTAACCTAAAACCATTGTAAAAGCCTTTGGTGAAGTTTTTTAAAACTTGTTGGCCTTCTAAAATCTGCCCAGTCTAATCACGGGTCAAATTTTATGTCTGGAATTTTCCAACAAGTTATGCATGGATTGGGCATCTCACAGTTTGAATATTCTTCATATCACCCTGAAAGTCAAGGAGCTTTGGAAAGATTTTATAAAACTTATAAGATTATGTTTTGGTCATATTGCTTTGATACAGGAAAGGATTGGGATGTTCATTTGCTGTTGTTTACTGTTAGGGAATCAGTTCAAGAATCATTGTGTTTTAGTCCATGTCAACTGGGTTTTGGACATACTGTCTTTGGACCATTGAAGTTATTAAAGGAGAACCTTCTTTCAAATGAAGATCCAACGAGTAATCTTCTTGACTATGTCTCGGATTTTAAATATAAGTTGTCCAAACTTGTGATGTAGCCAGAAGTAATCTTCACTCTACTCAGTCAAAAATGAAATTAAAGTGTGACAGAAATATACAGGAAAGGAGTGTTCAGCCTGATGAAAACGTTCTGGCTCTCTTTCCCATACCTAAAAATCTTCTTTTGGCTAAATTGTATTGTCCATATACCGTTAAAAAGAAAGTAAATGATTTAAATTATATCATTAACACTCATTGGAGGCGGAAACAGAAACAACTTTGTCATATAAATATGTTGAAGGAGTATTTTGATAGAGTTAGCACAATTACGTATCCAATCAATTTAGTTGTACCTGTCTCACACAATGAGGACGTAAACTATGGCATACAATCAAACCGTAGTGATTCTGGTTTAACCAAACTTCGGAATTCAGAAATATTTGAACAATCTAGACCAGAAATTGTCACATCTAGAATCAAGGGAAGGAGTGGACTAAAACAGCTATTACATGAGAATTAGCACTTGTTTCCTGATTTTCCAACACGAACAAATAAAATTAATCATGAGGTTTACATTATAGAATCTACACCTGTGAAACAATATCCTTACAGGATGAATCCTCTCAGACAGGAATATTTGAAGAAAGAAATTCAATATTTACTGGAGAATGATTTTATATAACCACGTAAAATTAACTGGAGTTCACCATGTATTCTTGTGCCTAAGCCAGATAATCCATTCCGCATGTGTACTGACTGTAGAAAAGTCAACAGTGGCACCAAAACAGAATCATTTCTAATACCAAGAATGGATGATTGGACTGATAAAATTGGAAAATGCGAAATAAGTCACAAAGTTTGACCTTTTAAAGGGCAAATACATTTCATCATTTGCAACTCCAGATGGGCTTTATCAGTATAAAAGTGATGCGTTTTGTTTTGAAAAATTTCTCCGACAACATTCCAGCGTCTTATGAACCTGATAACATCTGGTCTAAATAACTGTAATGCGTACATCAATGACATCATCATCCTCAGCAACACTTGAGAAAATCACTCAGAAACCATTCGGAAATTCTTCAATCGACTCAGTGATGCAAATCTGACGATTAATTTAAGCAAAAATGAGTTTTGCCATTGTTGTGTCACAGTTTTTTGACATATTGTGGGACAAGGTCAGGTTAAACCCGTATAAGCTAAGGTCAAGGCTATATCTGAATTCCCTGTGCCTGTTTGTAAAAAGCAAATGATGCGATTTTTAGGTATGGCTGGATATTATCGGAACTTTTGTTAAAGTTTTTCCATAATTGCCGAACCTTTGACAAATTTGTCGAGTAATAAATCCAAGTTTCATTGGTCTTACCAGTGTCAGGATCCTTTGATAAATTAAAGGCCATGCACCAGTTCTTTCAACACGAAATGTCAGTCAATTATTTAAAATAACTGTTGATGCAACTGATGTAGGGGTTGGTGGAGTATTGATTTAAGGAGACAAAAATGGTGTGGATCATCAAGTGTGCTATTTTTCTAAACAAACTAAACAAGCACCAGACAAATTATTCCAGAACTGAGAAGGAATGTTTGGCTTTGGTAATGGCTTGACAACATTTTGCAGTGTATGTTACCTCGGTTCTTTCTCCGCGTGTTGTATACAGTGATCACAATCCCATTACTTTCGTCAACAAAATGAAAGATACAAATCGGAGATTATTGAGATGGAGTTTAATACTGCATATAGCATTGACATTCGACACATCAGGGGAAAAGGCAATGTGATCGCAGTTTCATTCTCATCTGTATAGAAGTGCTATATTGCTTTATTTTGTGTAATTAAGCTGAATGACATTTATAAGACATTTTCCTATGTAACTTTAAGTATGCATATTCAAAAGAAAGTTTTATTACATAAATCTATAGTTTTCTTTATGAGGGGAGGTGTGATATATATATATATATATATATATATATATATATATATATATATATATATATATATATATATATATATAATTTACAATGTGTGATTAATTCTAAGTTGTACTTTAATCAGAGTATGGTCATTTTTAAACAACATGTTTTACATAGCATTTGAGTTCAAGGCCGGTATTGTTGGCATGTTGAATGTCTTTATATGTCCTTTAATGTGAGAACAGTCAGGTCATAAGTATTTTTTATTAGAATTACTCATATTCTGCTGTGCATAAGTCTTGCAGGTAAACTGTATTATATACAGATTTGGTAAACAATTTCATCATCCTGTTCTAGAATCATATTAGTAATCAAGTTTACAGTTATGTTGAAATCAGATATAATTCAGAGAGAGGAAATATTTATCTAAAATATTCAGTTGGAAATATTTAAGTGCTCATAAACTTAAAGATTTTTTGGGATTTAGTTGAGTTTCATTAAAAACATTTTCGGATTACATCATTTTAGTGCATCAGGACATTCAAGACTTGTGGTACAATCAAGACATTACGCTTTGGAATTCATTTGGTACATTCTACATTGTTTGTGACTTGTGAGTAGGACACATTAGGATTATTTGTGAGTTTAATTCACGCTAGATGTGTAAGTGTTATTTGATTTTCACTTTAATTGTCTAGAATGAAATTGCTTGTTTATTTTAGTTGGATTTTATTGGTTTCCACTTCCTTTCTGCTATATATTTTGAAACGCGATAGAGTCGGAACAAGATATTAAACTACGGTAAGAAGCCAACATTGTAGAGAAGTTGTGGTTTCCATGTCCTACAGAGCGAAAAGAACTTAAGTATAGGATGCCTTCTATTCTGTGACCATTGGTATAACCAAGCTATTCAATTTTCTTATAAAATACCTAAACAAAGTCACGACTGAATCTGTTGTTTTTGTTATATGTTCTTAAGTTTAGTGTGGATTTTATATAACTCTAGAGATCTGGTAAAACTTTTAGGTTTATGAACAGCTATTGTTAATGCGCATGTACACCCATGCATATATACTTTATAATATCACACGAAAACAATTAACATTAGTTATATTTGTTTAGTATTTCTTGCGACTTATAGTGATCTCTCATCACAATGACGTATTCCTATTCCCGGTGACTTCGTTGTTGTATGGTATCATGGTACGGGTCAAAATGGCGTATAGATGATCTGATTCAATTTCCACATTCTTGCAATAACTTTTTGCAATTTTTATCACGTGGTCCTTGTGCTTGTTCTTAAGATTTTGGGTCGAAAACTAAGTTACTTAATTGCACCAATTTGGCCAGACGTGGCATAGATGAAATTTAAAATCCTGTTTATGTTGATTAACTGGTTGGATTTTCATGCTGTTTTTAGATTTGTTTAGCAAATGTGATATTTGTTTGTTTGTGTGCGTTGTGTGCGTGCGTGCGTGCGTGCGTGTGTGTGCGTGGGAGTTGTAAAGGCACCCCCAATCTTGGACATTAATACGAGGGGTGTTTCAAAAGTTTTAAATATTTTGTTATAACTGCTTTGTTTCTTTGAACCTAAAAATAAATGTAATGCCGATCGGTTGACAAAATAACTTTCTATACAATGAGTTGTAGCTGCAACGTGCAGTGCGCCGGACACCTGCAGATATATGCGTGTGACGTAACATATAGTAATGACAGTGGCGTAAGAAATATCTTGAAAAAGAAACAATTATTGCTACTGTTGAAAAGAGCAATACTGCGAATATTTTTTGCCTCCTAAGTGTTTCCAAAATTTGCGGAACACTACTGAACCACTCGTCCGCGCCCCGCTAACCTGAGGTATCCATGACTTCATGACAATGCCACCGGGTACAAGTCTGCCCTCGTGAAAGACTTCTGAAATAAGCACGATGTCCAAACTTTGTCACATCCTCCATACAGTCCTGATTTAACTCCAAGTTGAATTTTGGCTGAATCCCTTTATCATAGATTCGCTGTGGATCAGACGATTTGAAAGAGCCATGCGATTGGAAGTTTCAGTTTTGCCAGTGTATGAACAGCATTCCAAAAGGTGAATACAAACTAGCATTTAAATAGTTAGATAATCAGACTGAGAAAGTGTTTAGAGGTGCAAAGGGAGTACTTTTATAGGATGCACTGACAAACGGCGCAACAATACCAGAGTTGCCCAGTTCAAAATAATAGGCACTCGGTCGTTCGGTCGTAATTACTCAACAAAAGAGCAATTAAAGTGGAAAATAAAGATCTTCATTTCTCAGATTTAACAAACGTGTGGTATTGGGTGCCTGATTGAGTGCGTGATTGCGCGCACTGCGGTCTTTGTGTTAGAGGGTCTTGTGCACAAATTGACAGTTCGTCGTTGGTTGCATATCCGCACAATTTGGCGCATATTGGCGTGTAGAAGTTTATTGCCGTTTGGCCTTCTTATTTTATTATTCACTGTAAAATTAGTGTTCTTCTACCTTTTTGTTTAGAAAAAAATTGATCTTATCCCATCCCTCAAGCAGCTTTCGGTAAAGTAGCATTATTAATAATGCTGACGCGAATGCATTAGTTAACAGACCCCCAAAATGAACCTGTTCAGGAATATTTCTACACGTTACGTTGCATTGAAAATGACAGTAGATGAGGTTGTAGAAACACGGTCGTGTTGCCGTCAAACCGTAGATATAGAAATTGGCATTAAACACTTGTAAATTTGGATTTAGATTAAAGTTATTCGGGAGCATGAAATAATCAACGAGATACAATCGGAGATTAATTTAACCGCTGATAATGCTGTTTTGGCCATGCACCCTCAAGTACGTCGCCTAGACTGGCAAGAACAAAAAATAGTAAAATGGAAGGTGGTTAAACAAGCTTATCAGTTTGCAGAGGTCTCAATGCCCATGTATGTCTCGTAAGTTTTCATAAGCACTAATTTTTTTGTCTGAACATTTTGTTGATAATTCTTCCCGTTTTTATATAATCTTTTTATTATCGGACTTAAATAGTATGCGTCTTTTTTCTGAGTAATCTAGAGCAAAGGGTTGTTGCCATTAACATTTACGGGGCACGAGCTCGTTTGTGTATTATATTGATGTATATATTTGCTAAGAACAATTAGGTCAACAGCTGAGTGCCCATCTATAAGAGATAACAGCTTAGAATCTGCTACACGACGTTTTACCCTTGCGTATGTAAATTTACTGTTTGGCCACTTACGTTTAATTGCTTTTGTATTATGTATCAGATTGGGAATAAACAACGTACGTAATTTCCCCATATTACGATAAATGAAATACATATTTAATTAGATCCAAATGCGATGTATTATTAATGAAAATATTTGTTTCTCGCTTTGAAGGACTATTACAACTGGTTTGATGGACTATTTCCGTCGTGTAGTATGAATCACCATGGTATACACATCGGGGGATATAACGTTAAACAAACGCAGGGAATTAATTTGTCGAAATATTTTCGTCCTTTTTCTCAAGTTCAGTACACTAAAATACAGTTACGACAACACCTTACGTGACAGTGATCTTTCTTGGCTTTTGCGTGGAATGCTATAGAACTGGATCCAGTAACTATCCGTGTCAAGCACTTAGTAACTAAATCCAATGTTTTTCTCACACACAACCAGGCTAAAAAATTTGACTGCTCATAGTCTTTTCTTTTTCTTTTTGTCTGTTTTGTAACTTGTTTAAAATGAGATTGAGCTTACATGACTATTTTTAGCGTTCAACCCTGGTGTTTCAAATAGTATGTTTTCATTCAATGAACAAGAATCGCAACATTTGGAAATAACACTTGCAGCCTTTTACCGGTCAAACAGGCAAAAAATAAAAAATAAAAAGCCAAGAAAAAAAACCTCAAAAAAATCTAACTAATTACTGGACAAAATTGTTAGCTTTTTTATACATTTATTGAGTTTTACAAATGTCAACGAATATATTCTTAAAAATGCATAGTGTTGTTTGTGTGAATTTCATAAAATCAATATCTGTTAAGATTCATGCTGCATTATATATATATATATAAATATATATATATATATATATATATATATATATATATATATATATAAATATATAGAGAGAGAGAGAGAGAGAGAGAGAGAGAGAGAGAGAGAGAGGGACTGGCGCAAAGCGTTTTCGAGAACTATGGGCCCTATTTTCTCTAGGCAAGCGACACATACAAATAACAAATACACACGCAAAAAAGTAAACAAAAATCTACTTACAAAATGTTTTGTTATTGAAACAGAAATCAACGAACGTAATATTCATGTATCCTAAAAGAGCAGAAAACTGTTTACTTTGAGCTATTTACATTTTGGCAAATGAGGTATTTCAAATTGGCAAGACTACTCTTTTGTGTTTAAACTTGCCTGCAGGGTGACCTATTTTCAGTGACGGAGACAAAGGAAAGGTAACAGGTTAAGGCAATGATGCCGATGGCATGACCACCCAATGTTTTGTCCCGGATAACATTTATTGTACAGTCATAATCCATTGATTAGAGATTACGTGCGTCCAAAATTTTGAATGATATGATACGTGTCCATGTATTTGCGTTTAATACCACTTCAGCACAATAATGGCTATATGGTGCCATTTAAAAGTTCAAAAAATATAAAAAGCAAGAACTACACAAAAATCCTAGTGAAGTAAATCTTTAAAACAAATGTGAACAAGAAGAGAGAAACGGTTTTCTAACGTGGTTCCAAAATCAGGACGAATGGTATCTTTTCAGTATTTTCCGTTGTTTCGTACTGTAAATGATCGTCCTGATTGTTCATTCTCGCCTTTCTATGGTACCATCCAAAAATTTTGGTCACAGTTCTGCTTGACTAGGTATTGAGACAATTTTATAGGTTTTATTTTTCTTCTTCGTTTTTCGGATGCCTCTTCGTCAGAGCAGATACTTCACACTCTCTGCGCCAGGCTAAGGGATGTTTTTTGAATGCAATGTGGCAGCTAGATAGGAACAAGTATTGATGCTTGTATGTTGGCTTGGAGTATACATCCATGTGCTTGTTGTAATGACTTGTGTCTTTTTGTTAAAAAAACGCACGGTTTGGATTTGATATGTCTGCCTTGAACCTAACTGAATAATGTAATTGGTTTACTTTATGAATAAAATTGTCTAGCTCTTCGTTTCCGCGGTGCCACTGTATTTTAATGTTGTCAATCAGTTTGCCTACGAAAATATTGTGCATACGAGAGGTCTTTGTGCCTATTGCAGTGCCATTAGTTTGCAGATTGTGGTTCTGCTGAATTCAAAATTTATTAGTTTTAGTACTAGTTTCAAAAGATTTACAAGACAGCATGCTGGTGGTTTCAGCAAGTGTCTTGCTTGTCATGTTCGCTCTCGTCTGCTGTTATTCCTTCATTATGTGGTATATTGGTGTATAGGGAAGTTGCAACTTCTGATACAAGTAAAGTATTGGGTAGTAAAGTTTCACTGTTTTTACTTTTAATCATGAACTCGGTTGTGTACTGAAAATAAGAGGGGAGTGTTGAGATATGGAGTCTCGCGTGAAAGTCGAGGTATTTAGAAATATTCTATATTCGTTCATTTAAATGAAAAGTCATGAATTCTTCATATTTTTCACTACAAAAAGAGTATGAAAAAAATAATTGCTGGCACAGTGCTATGCAATAAGCGGACATACTGAGCACGTAGGAGTATATATCTAAGATTCACTCGCCTGCGATTGTTAATGTAGGGATGAAACAAATATGAAATGCATAGTCTATATGCAGTTCCTTTGATCAGGCAACAGTGCACAATATGTTTCTTTGTTCACTGCATGCCCCAAACTTGTAGTGCTTTAAATGATTAAGCCCCAAACTGGCAGTTGCAGATTCAATCCCGCAAGACGCCGATAGTTTTGTAGCGCCTTTTGAAACAGCTAGTTTGTTTCAAAATCAATAACAGCAACAACAACAAGACATCATACAAGTTAAATATCCGAGACTAGTATTCAATTGACCATGTGTTTTCCCATTTCCTTTGTGAAGGATGAGATTTTAAGCCCATGCATGTATCTCCAAAAAACACTTTCCTAGATTATGCTTTTGTGAGATGGATGAGGAGAGTTGCAACATATTTCGTTGCGTCAAACAAATCTTAGATGTTAGAACCGATATCCGTCAAGTTTCTAGCACCCCAGGTTCAGACATTATGCTTCGGAAAGTACTTGAGCTTTTGGCACTCGACAACCAAAAATTCTGCTCACATCGGTTTCCTCAAAATATTGTGCTCCACGTTTTACCAACAGCTTCGTAAACTGGATAAAAAAATCCAGTCATTTCTCAGATGACTGGTCCATTCTTGGAAAACGGTAAGTATACACACGTCATGGACAAAACATAAAAAAAACATATATCAGTGCTAAATAAATGGAACACTTGCGTCTAATTCACACTGAGATCCAGTTCACCTGTCTAAGCCATACTGTCCTACAGGTCTACATACATTCAGCCCAGAAAAGAGATCTTAATTTTTTCTGAAACCTTACACTATTGGAACAGTGAATTTCAAATTCTTGAGCACTACGCTCAAATAAATCTCTTGAAAAAATAAATTAAAGAGTACCATGATCATGTCGTGTTACAGATTCAACGCAGACTTTCAACCCTATATGGCCAAGTAATGGCGGAACTTCATCAATTTGCAGATACATCGCAAGCAAAGTGCTCAAAATGCCGTTTAAACATGGGTAAAGGAATGGAACCATTTTACTCAAACTGATCACATAGTGTGGAAGGCATGATATATTTATTTCAATCAACACTACCGGCATGTCCTTGTCAGCAAATCTTACAAGTTTGTGGTCTATTTTCAGAATGACATCCCGCAATATAATTCTGATTACCGGATCCCCAGACGAGCAACAGGGTCTAATCAATGCATGTCAAAAAATGGTCCAACAATTGTTTCATTGCACGGAGAAACAGAACATTAAAGATTTATTTCAGTTGCAATCAACTACTGATACTTTTCAAAATTTAAAAAAGAATAAAGTTATTTCGGTAATTCAATGGAAAAGTTATATCCCTTTTTGGGCTATCCAGAACTTAAAGAATATGACAGCACATGAACGGAACTGCTTTGACCATTGAATAATTGGGGAAAAAAATCATTCTTTATTTTGCGATGCATTTTATTGTAGTTGTGAAACTAGTGAGATGGAAGGGTACATGTAAAGTCAAGGTTTGATTCAGCCAGAAACGGAACCAGGACCCCAGTAGGTTTGATTAGCTGTTAAAATGTATGCTTTTACAAACCATTAGACAGTCATGTAACAGGCAAACTGACATATAGGCTTATATTACTTTCCTAACTGACAAAGGTATTAACTGCACGGAAAAATATACTGAGAGACATATATGACTCGAAATGAAGTTTTTAGATTTATGAGGGATGTAAATTGATCTATTTCTATTTACTCCTTTTAGTAGCTGAGACATAATATTTGTTTTGCAAGCTTCATGTTATTCATGCAAATATATTCAGAGGCTTTTTGCTAGAAGAGCAAGAAATTGTTACGGAATTATGTAATCATCTTTTAAATTATAATATAGTTTTCATTTGGTTTATGACCTTTGCATTATAATTTATATATTTGTTTTCAGTAGCCAATGCTAATTAGTTGTAAAGTACACGGAATGTCAACATAAGTCATTGCTTCTGTCCAAGAAAATCAATAATTATGTCGGTAAACTTAACACAACATGGGTATCACGTGAGTAGAGTGTGAGTCATAGCGCGTGGCAAAGGTATTAGTCACGACCTTGTTCCCATGATTCAGTTTAGTTGTAAACAACGCGTTGATTTGAAATAAGAAATATAATAGCAATTCGAGTTTGTTTATTTGAAACGCAGTAGATTGAATTGTTGTAGATCGCAGATTGGGTTTTGTATTTGTTCTTCGCAGTATGGGTATTATAAAACTAGATTTAATCCCTATGTGGGGCATTCCTTATAATTACTTCAGCTCGTAAAAATCATAGAGAATTTGTTTATTGTTTGTGATAGTCAGCTTGTGAATTCTTATTTCTAACTAGTACTTTTGGGATTATGTACTATTATTTAACAATCTGAACATATATTTAACTCCGTTGGAATTATCGGAAACATTTCAAGAACTTTTGTTATATTCTACATTCACAGGAAGTTACCTGGAATTAATAACACTTGGATTTAGAACTGTGATTCTTGTTGACACATAAGGACATTAGTGTCCTCATTTGGAATACCTTTGGACAGTTTCCGGATTAGTGAATTCTATAGAACAATGTAGAGATTATTTAAGGAATTTCTACACTGTAAGTTATTTTTAATTCTTTCACTTTGTTGTTTTAAATATTTTATATTTTAGGAAATTAAATTTGTATTTTAAAAATTGTGAAAGCTTGTTTGAGTTTGTCTTTCTTTTGTTACATATTCAACCCCTAGTTGTAACAAAGTGCAAGAATAAAATGTCTATGTGTGTGTGTGGGTGGGGTGGTGTGGATTTGCTAATTAGCACAGTATTTTACTTTAAAGTCTGAATCAAGATTAGGTTGAAATATGTCAACTTTGAAGGCCCATTGAACCATTCTCAATTTAAATATTTTGTTTATTTTTTCACACAATCATGCCAATTAATTTACTGATAAATAACCAGATGACTTGGCTCACTAATAGAAAACACTAACTTTATTGGTAGTATTCATATAGTAAACTCAACATCGACATTTTATTTTTCCAGTTGAACAAGTCTTTTAATACTCAAGAAGGTGATTCTTTGAGTATAACCACTAATATGGCCAAACGTTTAAAGAAGAGTGTAGAAAACACAAGTGTTAAGCGCAGTTAGCCTTGGGATTTTCTACCATGTAAGTAATTATATTTTTTCTCCGCCAAAGGAATCTTAACATTTACCAGATAATTTAAACCCGATGAAATGTAACACATATGATGTGATGAACGCATCATAGGACCAGGCCTGGGGATCATTAAACTCTGAGTTAGCGTTTTAGATTGTGTTTTTTACTATCAGCCAATCAGTGACGACTTTTCGAAAATAACGTCATTTGTTATTGCTCGAAACATAATCTCAATCTCAAACCCAAGCGCAAGAGTTTTATGATTTCCAGGCTAGGATACAATTCGTAAATGTTTGGACATAAGTAATTGTTATTACGGGCAAATTTAATATTGACTCAACATTTTCATCCAATGGAAAATAGACGTGCCATTGCTGTATAAATTCTCTCCAAAGGATTGTGGTTTTTTTTTGGACCCGAGGAAGTGGAAATATATTCTAGTAAAATTATTCTAGTACAATAGCCTTTGACATCTTGTGGTCTTTAAATAAAATGTAATTATTGCCTTAAGGCTTTAAGGACAGATTATGAATCACGGTCATATGTATTACATATAGAGAAACTGACAATTTGAATTAATTAATTTGACAAAGCAAGAAGGAGTGATAGATTAAGGTAGATTTCGACACATAGTGAATGAGATCGTTCTAAACAGATTGAACGTTTCCATAAGACTACAATTATATTCCCTCCAGTCACATCGAAAATGTGTTCAATACTTCAAATACTAATTTTGCCTATTTACGAAAATTTGCAATACTGCAATGAGGACAAAGTGATTCATTCCACTGAATTCTAAAACAATACGTGGATGCGCCAGGGCATACATAATTTGTATTGAAGAACAAGGGGCTCAAGCGGATTTGCTATCGGTGACCTAGTTTACATAAATTTATAATTGCTATTACAATTGGCAAGTTATGCTAGGTTAAGAGATCTTGATTCCAGAATTTCCTAACCCAATTGGGTTCTATTTAGTCTGGAGATATAGAGAAAGAGTTGATTAGAAAAGTGTATATTGTAATTGACAGTAGCAAGGTTCTAATGCAGAATTAATCTCCTTTACGGACACCTAAAAGTGCTTAATGTCAGTGAGCTCTAGTCAAATTTTTTATCTAGATCGTTCATGGGTTTTATGACACGAAAAACCGGCTTGCGTTTTTCATGTTTTGTAAGTTAGTATGGCAGCCGCTCACAAAGCTAATGTATTTTGGCAGTATGATTTGTACAATCTGGCAATAATCTTGATGGTAGGAAAGCTTCAAATAATGCACATTTTCACTATTGACTTGCCCACGTGATGGTACTAATCTCACAGCATGGAGTGATGAAAAATCCGCACAGTTCAGGGGCAGCGCAGAAATTTGGCAAATTAGACTCGGTCATTAGGATGATGTACAATCATCATTTACATTGATAAAATCTCGCAAGCGGCAATGGTTCAAGTAAGCTGCACGAATGGTCACAGATTAGGAATCTTCCTACAGAATACAATTATATATGATTCAACTTATATTGCTTTCAGACACGACCAGGTAGAATAATATTTGCCTCGTACACACTTCTTCTTAACAAAAACAATCTGAGTGTTTATAGCATTATGTTTTCTCCAATGCATCATAGGTTGCTTGTTAACGTTTTTTTTACAACAACCTGTTCTGTTGTAAAAGTTTTCTTACCGTTCCTCTTTTCCATACTGTTACTGATCGTTTCATACACCAATTTGATATTTTCCCAATTTCCTACCATTTCCTAATGTCCAATCACTCGTCTCAATCAGTATCAATTTCGTACGTTTCAAGAGAGTGTCATAACATGTCGCAAGCTTAAGTTATCCGAATCCGGTTTTTCTGCCTTAAATCAACGTTAACAAAGCAACTTCTAAAAAAGCAATTATAACTTGCAGCATTGAAAACAACTGGTACAAATCCTTTCGATGATACCGGGTGAGCGCACCGGTTAGTATCTATCGCAGCGTTTCGCACCATTTTGTACATTCTAAACTGTCTTCGGAATCGTAGGTCTCGTCTTCTGACTGTTTCAAGCCATTTTCTCTTCCCTTCTAAATCGTTTTATTCCATACCATTTCCAAAGTTTCACAAGACGATATAAGTATTATTGTTTTCTACACTACATTTAAAAAACAGGTTTCCTTCCTTTGAAATGTATGCCAATATTTATCAATAAGATACATCGTTGTAGAAGTACATCGCAGAATAAGAACCTAAATCAGACAGATCAGTCCAATAAAATTCAAGCTTTAAATAACCCAAAACTGCACCCATCCATAGCTAGATATAATCTGATGAAATTCTCAACGATGTGCTTATATTCGATCTATCTTCATCCTAATATATAAAGTAGTTCTTGCCTAAAGAAGTTTAGATCACAATGTAGATCATGGTCCTTTATTGATAATATAAGAGTTACTGATTCTTAAAAAAAATTAATTTGATAAATATAATTCAGTAGATGAGGTTAAATATTCGAAAATGGTTATGTGCTCATTCCTTAACAGGTTTATTTTTTGCAATAAAAGACAAATTAAATTTATATACACGACCCATAACCAAATAGTGGTAAGAACTCGAAAACTATTATTGGAAATTTACGAGACCTTGCAATGCTAGATTCATGATCGAGCAACATATCACATTCAATTGTAAAACTATGTTAAATAAAATAACAACTCAGAATTGATACTTTTAGGGTGCATGCAGTTTCTAGCGTAC